>PPHD01009883.1:0-20190 GCA_002909625.1 Bambusicola thoracicus | reverse complement strand
CTTACCTGTGTCCTGGGCTCGCAGAAGGGCTCCAAGAGGAGTGATCTCCAGATAAAGATCCTTCCTCCTGGGGAGTCAGTCCTTAAATGGGGTCTAGGAGTCACTCAGGTGAAATTGTGTTCACCTGTGCCCCTGCAGTTGACCCAGCACTTGCCTCAGGTGGTCAATCAGAGGTTCAGGCTGTGATTCAACAGTTCCCATACACACCCTAAATCAAGAATTTAATGTTAGGTCAACTATGGAAATTAGGTATAATTATATGGATTCTTTTTGTTTGCTGTGCATTGTTTGTTTTGTTTTTGTTGTTATTTTGTAAATACAAATCCTGTTGGTACTGACTGATCAAACTAAAGCTATCATAACGTCTTCTGAATTGAGCTGTGAATATAATGGCAGTTGGGTTAATCATAGAATCATAGAATCCTTAGAGTTGGAAGGGATCTCTGAAGGCCATCTAGCCCAACTCCCCTGCAATGAACAGGGACACCAGAGCTAGACCAGGTTGCCCATGACCTTATCCAGCCTCACCTTAAAAGTCTCCAGGGAGAGGGCATCCACCACATCACTAAGCAACCTGTTCCAGAGCCTCACCATCCTCACTGTAAAAGATTTTTCCTTATATCCAATCTAAATCTACCCTCTTTGAGCTTCAAGTGATTTCCCCTTGTTCTATCACCTTCTGAAGAGTCTGTCCTCTTCTTTCATGTAGCTCCCCCTTAGATACTGAAAGGTTAGTGAACACTTGATGGCAGGTTAGTTTGCATGTAAGTTGGACAGTGAACTTTTATTGCTCTCTGAAACTGTTTAAATGGAAAGACACAGGCATAGCTGGACAAACTGTGAATCAATTTCGAATGATTTAATGAATCAGCCTATCCAAGGATCTCTCAAGTGATAACCCAGCAAATTCATCTGACCCTGTGTGTGTCCTTTCCACTTGAAAGAGGAATCTTTCGGAGAAGATGCATTGGTTCATAACAGATGCGTTGTGACACTCAGCCTGTACTTCAGGATTTTGTAGACCTAATCTGGTGGCTGAAGTTAAAACTCAATTGAAATTGGAGAGAAAAGCCTTAAGCTTTTTATCCTGCTAGATATGGATAGAAATACACATCTTGATATTTTGAAAGGAACAAAGGTGATGGCTTTTAGACCTTTCTCATTGAGCTCTTTTTTGTTTGTTTCTCTGAAAAGTAGCAGTGAGTCTGGAATAGTTTCTGAGTCTTTTTCCACATTTGTAATAAATGTAAGTTTAATTCTGCACAGAATATGACTGAAATCGTTGAACGTAGCTGCGGTTTGTTTGCTGTAATGTGTATGTTTCAGTAAATCCTGTAGTCTGTGCTAACTAAATTTGTGAGAGCCTTAAATAGGCCTGTACTGACAGGAAAGAAATGGCAGTTTCTCATTTAACTGAACAGCTCCCTAGATTCAGTCAACCATGTCTGTTCACCTCAGTGCAAAAGAACACCTTTTTATTACTCTGAGTTCTGCAGGGACAGCTTAGCAAGGTTTTTTATGGCTCATACATCAATGGTATTGTTAAGCAATTTTCAGTTGCAGTGCTACACTGCAACCTCATCTTCAAATTAAGCTTCATATTAAAAATGCACACAGTGTACCCTGTCAGTGGGTTTGCACGGTTGTAATTTAGAGTGCTCTTTAGATATTGAGAATTTTCACTGTTAAGTAGGAAAAAGAAAGTTTAGTCTTGCATATTCCCAGACTGTTTTTGCAGACTGGTGCCCAGGAAGCAGCTATTTTACATACTGAACAAACTGAGTGTAAATTGATTCATATACTCACCAAATCCCTTCCTTCTATGTTTTTTTTCCTCCAAAGCAGTAGCATTCACTGACCAGTCTACAGTTTTCACTGCCACCATGTAAACAAGACAACTGCACGTGCAGAATATAATTGTTTGATGCACATGTAGGAGATGCCACACTTCTCATGATCCACTAGTCTGCCTTGGTGTATTTCATGTAACCCTAAGGATAAAAACTCTTGAGTAGTCTATGTAGCCAAAACTAATTTGAAGAGCACGAACTTGAAATAATATAGATTGCACAATATAGATTGCACTTTAAAACAGGGTCCAAGAATAAGTTGTAAATTATTTCAGGATTAAATGAACACTATATCTTTTTTTTCTTTCCATATTGTCTAATTTTATAATTTTTTTCTAGGTTTAATAAAAAATTAAAGTCCCAGCTGTTTGAGTCTTAATTGGAGCTGATAGACATGGCTGCTGTTGTCTAAAAGCCACATTGAGATTAGCAAATTTTTTCAAGTAAATGTGAAAAGATAAAAGTGTTTAAGATTTCATTTCAGTTACAAACATAGCTGATCTGCTCTTAGGTCCTTTTGAGAAGAGTGTTCTGATCAAACTCATTTGTAGTTGACTATAAGGATGACCCATATGCAAGCAAAGACTGAATCAGAACATCAGATCAATGCATATTTTTTTTCTGTTTAAAATTTCTTGACATATGTTACCATGAAAACTGTTTGAGTAATAATTGGCTGATTGTAGGTGGTAGGGAAACTGGGAATTATGCTGTGGGTTTATGGATATCTGTTCTATAACAGGATCTATATTCACCAATTGAAAATTGTTTAAAAAGTTGTGCTGGTGAGTTGAAAGCCAGTGGCATAACTACTTGACTTGGAGGAGACCTTGGGAGTTGCATTTGTCAAGTGGCTAGGAAAACTGTTCATGCATACCCAGCATCCAGAGCTTCATTGGCAGCCCAAACATAAAGAACTGAAAGGTCATTCTTCTTCTTGCAGTATGATGGTTTGTTGACATATTTTGACATACTGGTACAATGCTGAAAGGTTTTGACCTTACTGCAACACTGAGGGAGTTAGGGTTTGTTTAGCTATTTAATGCTTGTAGATTTTCACACATGCTGGGTTTTGCTCTGCTTCTTCCACTCTCCTTTTTGACTCTACTTGAATTAGTAAATTAATCTTAAACAAAAATAGATGTAGGAAGAAGAGGGAATTTATGATGATTTTTACAACGTAGGACTGTGTAAAGATGTTTCTTTAAAACAGTTTACTTTTTTTAGAGTGTACCATGCCACCTTGCTCACCTTAATAGCACAAAGTAAGATGTTTGTTTCTAGACAACTAAAACAAGAATCAAAAGCAGTGATATTTTCTACTAGATTGCCATTTTCAGCATTTTAGTTTATAAATATGATAAAATTATGGGTTCTTTCTGTACAAACACACAGGTATTCCTCTGCATTTCACAAATGTTCTTCATATGTATAGCTTATTTCTGGAAGTGTTTGACATGAATCATTGTTTTATTTATTTAGTGATATGAAAAGCATAAAAATCAACATGCGGTTTATGCAGTTTTTTTCTAGTTTAGCAAGAAGGAATATGTTTACATTTTATTAGTCATCCCTTGTTTAATAAGGTGATTAAATAACAGTATGAAGACATTTTCCATCAAGACAACACCTCATGACTAGCATTGCTATAATGTTAATTGCTTTGCTGATCATTTTGTTTCATTTTGTATCAAAACTCATTTTCTTAAAACAAAGAACAAACAGACCATGCTGTGTTCAGATTTCTGTTTATATTTGAATAATTGATGTTAGCTAAATATAGATTTTCCTGTTTTATTGTATTTAAATATTGTATTTAATATGAATATCAAAATGGGATTTTCTTTAAAACTGCTATCACTAAAGAATGTTACATGCTCAAGAGTAGCAAATGAAGCACTATGTAGTTTTATTTAAATTATTTTTCCCTTACATTTTTCTGGACTGTCTTAAATATTATCATGTCACAAGAGACTCGTGTAGTGCAGATAGAGTATTTTCAGCCTCCATCCACATTACCGCAAGGCTTCAACTCCAATTTTCGTGGTATTTCTCATTCAGATTAGACAAGCATCTAAGTTTCTGTACAATAAGAGCTGACAGCATAGATCCTGCTATGCTTGCCAAAGGCCTGGTTGCAGACACTCCACTATGTCAAAGAATGTCAACCCCCCACAGACCTTACCTTTCAGAATTCCTTGTAATTTTTAATTGACATTTACATCTGACATTTTCAATGTATTTCTTAGTGTTGAATCTTTATCTACGTAGTAATAGTTAAAAGCAAAGCAAAGCAAAAAGAATCCCTTCCTATAAACTGTGATATCGTTTATTTTTTATTTAACAAGGCCAGGTTGCTGAGCTGAAACTCAAGAATCACCAACTCCTCCTTGCTTCATGTAACTTGGTAACTCTATATTTGCTAGTCTATTTCAAATGGCAGTTGAGAAGAGGAGTAGAAAGAGAAATTTAACTCTTAGAACTAGCAAACAAAGCACAAATTTATTATTGTTACTCTACATCTTGCACACAAAGGATATAGGGATTTCTAGTAGCATTTTAACTTTTCCTTTTGAGTCTGTACTTGAATAGTGAAAGTGGTATCTTCATACGTATATTCATGCTACATGTACATGGAAACAGCATAATATTGAAAATGAAATTAAGCTGGAAGGCATCTAATTTAGCTCCATGTTGCAAAATCTGTTGTGCTTTAATCCTTTCAGAAATCTCAAGTTTTCACTTGGTTTAAAATAACGGAAACATAATAAAATAGTGTGAGTACTATTATCTATCTCTAAGAAGTTAGAATGAAGAACTATAGTTGATCATAAATGTCACAAAGCAAAGAAATAGAAGGAGCATTTTGTCACAAATAATGCTGCTTTTCTTCTAATTAGTTAATTTACATTTTACAAATTAAGGACAAAATTCAGGCAGAAGATAATCTAGTAGCATATCATACTTTACTGACCTGTATTTGTATATGCCAAATTTAAGTTAATTAGAAATGTAGATGCTGTTTGTTTTATCTGTCAAAAAGCTCATCTTAAAAAAAAAAACAACTCTAGACACAATTTTTCCCTCAACATTTATCATCTAAATAATAGTCTTGCCAAGATGGCAGCCTCATAATAAACTCTTTTCAGTGAAGTGATGAGTAATGAAGCTTGCTCGTGAAGGCAGCGAAAAATGTTGTCTAGCCAAATGTGTGAATATGATGGCTAGAGAATCAGTGGACTTTCTCAGTCATCAATCTTTTTAGTAGCCTCTTATACATCTGAATATTTTGATAGATGATCTAATAATTGAGTTATCTATCTTTCTAACTATCAGAGTTGCATAAAAATTATTCTCACATGCTATTGAATATTAAATATATTGGGTATCCAGTAAATTTTTCAGAAAAGGTCCAAGAGATGGAGGAATTTAGTTAGGTCTTAAGCACATTATATTATACTGAATGATAAACTACTATATCTTGATATATAACCATTTGTACTAATATAGGAAAAAAGTAAACATTGTCAATAGCCAATTAAGTGTAGGACTTGCAGTAAATAAACCATGTAAAAACAGGAGACTGGTGAGAGTCGTACACAATCTATGAGAATTTTGAGGTTTAAAATGAGTAGGTTCAGTAGTCCCCAACTGGTTAATGGGCATCACTCACATTTACACAGTTGCACAAATTCCTTATTTCTAGGAAATCTTGGCTTAGAGAAAGAGAAATACAATTGTACTGTGAAGTCTCAGATTACCTTTCAGCCTCTGTGAGGGTAGTTTATCCTGGTTAAAGATGCATCTGAGAAGTACATAATGAAACTGCTCATATCCTGTTTATGCTGGGAGATTATAGTGTAGATTCATGTCTCAGAGCACAGGGATCTGCTTTCCCAAGGGAGTAATCTTGCATTGGAAGAGGCACACAGGGTATATGGATAAGTTGCATTGGCTACATCATCAGATGTGTCTTACTAGGGTTTCTGAGCAGCAGAGCAAAACAATTTTTGGTGCCAATCTATTTTTTCAAACACTACAGTTCAAACAGACATTTATATTGTTCTTGACTTCAAATGCACTTCCACTCAAAGGTTTAGATAAAAATCACTTTAACAAATTAAAAAAAAAAAAAGCATGCAAAATATTTTCATTTTTAATATCAGATTTCCCTCTCAATGTCACAGTTTGATTTATGGTTTGGCTGCGTACTTTTCTGTAGATTATAAAATGTGACTTCCTGTAAATTTTTGAAAATTGTATTTGGAGGACTCTTCTATTGGAAAAAAAAATGGAATTAGTCTGGATTGTAGATGTTTGGGTTTGTTTGGTTTTTTTTTTTCATTGATGTGCATTTTATTTTTAAGTTTCATAGTTACAGCAGAACAGGTAAAAGCAAGTATATTTATCAGTAGTTCTCCAGTTAGCAAAGTGAGTTTTCATTTTCAGATCTAGAGTGTCTGGAGTATTTTTCTGGGGAGTTACTCACTCATTGTGAAATTGTAATGGAAAAGGAGAAAGGGAAAGATTGATCTCAAGGAGCAGGATGTCACCATCATTTGACAAGTACTTCTGCGAAAGTATCATTGGGCCTCACTGGACCTTGCCACTGCATGCAGATCTACAAATTGAACAAAGTCTTGCCTGCCTTACCAACAGCAGCTGTGATTCTCATACTTAGTAAGTAAAGTTGTTGATGCTTGAGAGTTCTTGTTAGGCAGGCGCATAAGTGGTTTGATACATTTTGGGTAAAAATGAAGCTGGGCAATTACGTAAGATGACTTGAGTATCAAAAATATAAAAACAACAAAAATCTGATCCAAAGCTCAAAACTCATCTTTTAATATTTCATCCCACATAAAAACTCCATATCTTTTTTTCAATAATGCTTACATTAATTTTATGCAAATTTAAATGACACAAGTATAATGAAATTATTTAAGTATAATTTAAACCTAGAAATAAGGAAGTAAGAAACAAATTAGAAGGAAAGGTAAAATGTTTCACTCTTATTACTTGGGGAGTTTTAATACAAAAAAAAAAAAGCTAAAATTGTTTCTGAGAGTATAATTGGATAAGCAATTAACTGCACACTTGATTAAAGTCTTTGTTTAATTTTGTGGCTTCTTCTCGCATAAAGTAAATTGGCTTTATTGTAGTTAGCATTTGTCTGCTTAAGAACATACTGATCTCCTGAGTATACATAGTGCATTATACAAACTTATTTATATATTTATGTGCGTAATTTTATAACGTATGTATGTCAATTAGGAAAAGAGATCTTCATTTCCATCTCCTAATCAAAATAGCAAGAACCTGTATTCCTCCTGGTTTCTCATTTGTTTAGTGTGCTCTCATCCATCACAAGACTTCGATATGAACATCAAGAAATCATGTCCTTTTATTTCAAATGATAAATATGATTTTGTCATGAGTACTTATAGACATCCCAAGATTTACATCTAAATTGTCGAAAGTCTAACTTCACGGTGTCTCTGATGTATGACATTTTTAATGAAATAAATAACTTTTTTTTTTTACCTTGTCATGAATAGGACTTACATATTAAAGTTACAAGGCTATGTTAGCTGTGATACTGAAAAAAAATTCTCCTTCCCCCAGTGTTTTTCTAGGGCTTGTTATTTATCATCAAGGGACAATCAGCTGCACAAGAGCCTCTGCGGACATTCTTATTTGCAGGGTCCAAGCCTGTCTGTTCAGGTTTCATTATTTAGGTCTGATGTCTAGTTAACTCGTATCAAAACTAATACCATCTGAAGTACCAGGCTTCCAGTGGTCACATAGCTAACATGAAAATTTCTTCAATCTAACTAATATTATTAAAGACAGTATCTCTTTAAACTTGAGCTTTGTTTTAGTGTCTATATCAATTACATCTTGCAAGTGCATTTCTTTGAATGTTTCACTGCTTGTTTCTGTAGATTAAAAACATCTGAATTAAATGATATTCTGCACATTTTTAAATTAAAAAGTGAAAATGCAGACATTTATTTTACTACCATTCTTACTGTGTACTGAACACTACTAAGATAGAAATCACTACTATATTCCTGGCTTCTTCTCATTGTTAATATAATACAGTTAAGTTGAAATGTTTTTGAAGGTAGACATCCAGACTGATTTTATCAACTATTTTATCACTTATGTAGAAAAAGATTGTGTGTGTCATGTAACTATGTAATTTAATTTTAGTTCCTAAAGAAAGCAGGCTTTCCTTAAGATATTTGGGTTCACTTGTACATGATAAAACATTATTTCTTGCATTTCTTTTTTGCTTTTGCATTTGTTTTGTCCTGAGTTTATCATGGCTACACTCATTTTGTGGTATAGTATCTTTGATATTTACAGTTTTAAGATACTTCAATTTATAATCTTTGAAATTTACAAGATAGTTCAGAGAAGGAGGAGTTCCACAAAATGACTTAAGGAACCATGATCATGTTCAGCTTATAAGTGCAATACTTTGTAATAGAGTACATATAGTACACACTAATATTAGTTTATCAATTTTTTTTATTATTCTTTACTTCAAAGATGTTGATCACAATGTTTTTCATTTATTCAAGAGCATTGATTTGAACCCAAGTTCACTTAAATAATAAAATAATGTAAAATAGATAATTTTATTTTACTAATGTCTGACTTCTGAATATTTCTCTTTATATGGAATGCACTAGTTACTTGATTTTAAAATAATTAATAGTATACATATTTCAGGCTCTGATTAGAAGAGTAATTTTGAAAGTACTTTCTCATTTATTTGTTTCAAAAGAAGCAATATAACCCTCACAACACAGCTAAATACCTTAAGTGAGATTTTGTGACATACAAAGGATGCATGTGAGTTTTTGAGACACTGAAACTGTAACCCAACTTGAAGAAGACAATAGTGGCAGTGAGCTTCTGTCCAGAGTTAATCAGCTGCAGAATTTGTAAACTGCATATGTGTCAAAGTTGAAAATGTTAGCACTCTGATAGAAGCTTGAAAAGGTTAGACCTGATAAAAGCCATCAGCAGTTAAAGAATGTGATTTATGGGAATGTAATGACACAAAATGCCTCATTTATCACTCATATATAGATAGGTTAAGGTTTCTGTGTCATACTTTAAAAACTTGACCACTTAGAATTGTCAAAATAGGTATTTAATTGCCCATCATACGTTTCAGTTTAAATTTCCTCTGCTTGAATTTTCATGATTTTACTGTTCTTCTCATATGGTTCTTTTTAAAGTCATTAATATTTCATATTTATTTCATATTTGTTTCAAATTGTATGCTTAGTGCTCTGTTAGAACTTTTTTAAGGTAAAGCTGTTTATTTGGACACTATCCAAATCTTCGTTGATTTACAGTGTAATTCAGCCTAACTGTAAGGAAAATAACTGAAGGTTTCAATTTCTTTTGTTTTATACCACTAATTCTCATCAAGAGTTTACAGCTTTCTAATTCAATCCGTACATTTCCTCTCTGAATTGAAATATGAGATTTAAGTGAGATCTGTCAGTCGGTTTCCAGTTGCAGTCACTTAAGTTACTGTTTAACTCCATACAAATTAAATTTAATCCAAAACTACCAGTACTGTTAAATGACCCTAAACCAAAATAAAAATGGTAGAAGAAATGCACAGTAGTATGTTGTACTTTTCCTGATTTCATTTATGGATAACAACTAGCAAGTCCCTTAGATTTGAGGCTGTTTTTTTTTTTTTAACTGTCCACATCATAAAGCCAAACAAAATAAATGCAAATTTGGATAAACTCTCATTGAGAAATTATCTTTAAGAACATATTTATAAAACAAAGCAATTACTTTAAAGATATGGCATAAATATTAAAATATAGGTTCAGCTGCATAAAGAAAGTGTGGTAATAAAGTTTGAAGGATTTATTTTTCTTTAGCAGCCTATCTTTTTTAAACTACTTAATCCTCTTAGTTCTTGATTTTATACAGAGAAGTCTGAACAAAATAATTTTAATTTTTAATATCACAAAACCTTACCTTATTGTTAGCTTTCACAATTTATGGCCATGGTTGTATAGCATTCTGTTTGTTCAGCGATGACCTTCCAGGTTCGATTTAAAAAGAAGTAAGACGCATTTGTCATGTGTGCTCGATCTTGTCCAGAGGTACCTATTGTAATTATAAAGGACTAATAAGGTTGTTTATAATATAACATTCTGACAACTCTGGAAAATCTTCTGGAGAGCAACTCTTTTTTCATGTCTACCTTAAAAAAAAAAAAAAAAAAAAAAAAAAACCACTTGTAATCTTCTTGCTTTATGCTGCACTATGGTTTTGAACATGTAGTTAAGAAAGCATAAAAAACTTTTACCTCAAAAAACTTGACTTAGTTTTAAAAGATGAGCTGTATGATTTGCTCATTAGTAACACCTTTTCGAAAATCTCTGTAATGGTGAGCTATAACACTGATGCATCCTATATTTAATTAGTGTATATAAGATTGATGTACTTAGGAAGAATAAATTCCTTTCACAATGTTAAAAAAAATACTTAACATGTCTGTTGCAAAAATGTGTGACACATTAAGAAAAGAAAATTCTGCTTCTTAGAAAAAAAGCCAAACTAAGAAAATCTTTATTCTAAGCACTAGTAAAGAACTGCTACAAGTAGACGCTATTACAGTGGTATTTTACATTATATATCAAGATATTTACAATCATCTTGTGAATATTTTTCCCTTCATACGTCTGTTTCACTTCTTTTCTTCCCTTTTTTCATCTATTTCTGCATCATCCAGCGCTACTTTTTTATAGGCATATATATAAGGTAAACAAAAACATATTAAAACCAGTGGAATCTGAATGTTTGACAGAAGTGTTTACCTCTCTTGTAGGGTATGTAACAACACTATAGTATTGTCAGGCTGCCATACATCACTTAAATACCCTTAGACAGCAAAAGCAAAATCATGACAATAAGGTAATCCCATCATGTGATTTCAAGAAGACTTTTTTCATATCTACAACTGAGACAAATTTATGTTGTATGTGTTTATGGTTGTTAAACTGAAAATTGTCTCATTGCATTAATTTTTAACATTGTGCTCTCTTAATGACTATGAAGAAATGTATTAAAATGCCTTAATTATAGGGCTAGAAGAAGAGAAAGCACAAGTCTTTTTAGCATATGATCTTTCAATTGTTCACTAAAGGATAAAGAGGGCATTCAAGCGTGGTTTAGATAACTGTCAGCAATAATAAAATGCAAGGTAGTTTGTAGAGCCTTCAAAGACCTTTCAGGGAAATACATTTAATTAAAAAACAATAAAATGGACTTCTCATCTGAAAGAAATCCAAAATGTTATAAAATTTCAGAATGTAACTGTGTTATGACTAATGTATGCTTCCAAGCATGAAGAAAAATAGCTGTGAAAATATTCTGCTGTCCTCACAGCAGTGATAGCATTTTTTTGTGTGTATAGATATATGTCCTCTAGCTTTTGACTTACTACCAGATTAGAGCATATTGCAGGTTTTCTTAAATGAGTGATTATGCTTTTTCTTCTGTTGCTTGGGATTTTTGTTGTGTTTTTGTTGTTGTTGCTTGTTTTGCTTTGCTTTTAAGAAAGATTTTTTCTTTTGTCTGTTTTGGTTTTTTTGTTGTTGTTGTTGTTTTTTGGGTTTTTTGTTTGTTTGTTTGTTTTTGTTTTTGAAAAGTAAGGTGAATGGCTTCTTAATGTAAAACTGCATTATCACAATCACCCAGAGAACAATATAAATGACCTATTGGTCAAAATTGTCTGTCATATATTATGACAGTATGTTTCAGAGTATATTTCTAATTTCTTCTTTGTTTTCATCTCATTCCACTTGCCATTAGTGTTCTTGTTTTCTTGTTTGTGGGGTATATTGAAAAGGTTAGTTAAGCATTTGTTCTTCACTACTGAATCATACCGCTATTGGCCTTCTGAAGGCAACTTAACTTATGTGTAATAATGGTTAATAAACAGCATTGGCTGTGTCTTTAGAGTACTTTTGCTCCCTTGCTCAGTCTTGTGCTTTCCTGAGATTTTTGTAAGCTGTTTCTCTCACCCTGCTGCACATACATCAAGAGCATTGACCAATTAGTTTTTCATAGCCAAGTGTCAAATGAGTCTGCAACTTGCCTTTGCATAATAGATTATTAATAACTTCACTAAAGTGTTTTTTTCAGCAAATACTAAAACTCTATCAGTTTTGTAGTTGTAATTGCTGACCCAAGAATATTATGAAATATGTTCATAACAAGAACATAACTTTAATATTCTTCAGTATCTTCTGGAAAACTGTTTGCCTCATTAACACAAATCAGTGCTGTCTTTGTCACTGACTAGCAGATCATAGAGATGGAAATTCATTCCTTTTCTTGGAGCTGGAGATCTGTCTTTTTTAAAAAGTGAGATTTGTTTTCTGCTTGCGCACATGAACTTGCAGAAGGAGGAATTGCTACTTTTAAATGCTGCCTTAAAATATATACCTTGAGCTGGAGCATAAATGAATAGCACAGCCTCTGTATCATACAGTGGATGATCACCTTATGAGAAGAAAAGATTGATATGTGGAATTGTTCTGCATAAAATGCCTCACCATCTTCTTTGCTAGGCTTTCCGAGACTTGAGGACTCCAAACTACCCCAGCTATGAGAGCATTACAGAGCACCTGCACAATTAAGTTTGGCAGTTTTTCTGAATATGGTGTGCAGTTTTTGAGAAAGAAGTGTCTCACATCATGCTGTCACCAAAATCTCTTCAGTTTTTAGCTGGCCCACTCACCCCTCATCATAAGGGGTGACACACTATTAGGTGTGATAATGTTTCTTTAGCAAGCACTGTACAATCTAATATTCTTCAACCTGCAGCTCACAAGTTCCTGCAGAATCATTACATTTTCAATCACTACTATTGGATTTATAAGTCCAATGGAAGAAGCTCGAGTCAAAATTTTGAGTCTGGTTGCTTTTCCTTTCTCCTAGTGGATTGTTCTCTGCTAACCAGCCTTTTGTGTAAATTGACTTTTATGACTTTTTTTTGCTATTAGAGTTGCCATGTGTCATAAAGAGATGACTGATTTTCAACAGTGATTTCTGTAAACCTGGGTAAACACACTAAGCTCTCATTGAGCACAGATGACTACAGTAGAGTATATTATTTTTACCACAATGATTTTTACCTTATTTTCAATGAAGTTATTTTCAAAATGTTTTCTCTGTTGTTAAAAGTCAGTTTTCCTGACTTTAAAAACTTCTCCTTACTGATGCTTATCAGTATCACTGATAGGAGTATCAGCATTATCACAGGACTGAAGGCTCAATCTGACTTCCTGCAGGACAGACCCTAGATCCTTGCATATATGCCCAGTACTTAGTATATCAAATTGAAAAGGTGTTTTCTTAAAACTCAGGGTAAAAGACACTAGAGATATGGATGTATCCATTGATACATAAAAGTATTCTTTTATGAAATATCTTTCATGAATCTCTGTTATGAAAAATATATCTTTCTGGAGCAGAAGTGTAAACCTAAGCACAGATATTCTTCTAACCTTCATTTTCACTGTTTATAGTATATCAGGGAAGGAAAAAGGAAGCCAGGAGTACTGCCTGTTCCTTGGCATAAAACATTATGAAAATAACATAAAGTTCCAGATGTTTTTTATCTCATAATATGAAGATAAAGGATAGGTTTCTAGGAAAAGTACAAATCATGTCAAACTACTCCTTAAGTCTTTCTGCTCTGCAAAATGTCCAGGGGAACAAGTTCAGAGAGAACAGCCTGTGTTCCACTACTGTGGAAAAGAGTTTTCCAGTTCTAAAAGCATACCACACTGTCTGTCTTTAGTGTCCTACTTTCTGGGCCCTTCCCTGTAAAATCGTCGTGTGTAGCTCTGAATATTAATAACCTTGTCTGTTGATTTATTTTAAATAAATCCTAATTTCCACAAGGCTCTGTCCCTCTCCACCAAATTAGGTGTGTAATTGGCACAGTGGGAGAATTCCCTTCATGTACACATCTCTGGGAAACATGTGGATCACAATGTATATATGTGTATCTTAGTGTACATATATATGTCTGAATTACATAATGGTAACTAAAATATGATATTTACACCCATAATTCTGTGAGGTCATCAGAGCCATTTTGGAGCATACTAATATCATAAAAGTTTAAAGTTGTGCTTTGTTACTGACATTAATATTTCTTATATCTTTTCTATTTTACTTTCCCTGATTTTACTCATGCACACTAGTGAGTGTACCTGACCTGAAACCAGTAGAAAACAAACTTCTTAACAATGGAATGTGTTAAGATTTTTTGGTTAATTGCAGACAAGATGAAAAAAGCTGTTGACATCATGGAATATTGTTGTACCTATGGAGCAACACAACATGCTACATGAATCTTTTCCATGACATGAGAGAATTTGTGTAGAGCGTTCCTTTCAGTATCTCACAGCGTATGTTTTAGAGTATTAATCACCTAGTCAGATTTTATTAGAGCCCATTGAGTTTTGCACAATTAAAATTGTAGCAACAGCAAAATGGTACGTGATGTAAAACACAGAATCTTTGCTTTTGCCAAAAGTACTACTCTGGATTTTCAAAGGGAGAGAGTAGAAGTTGTCACCATCCCTGGATGTGTTTAAGAGCTGTTTGGATGTGGTGCTCAGGGACATGATTTAGCAGAGGGTTGTTAGAGTTAGGGTGCTATGGTTAGGTTGCGGTTGGACTTGACGATCTTTGAGATCCCTTCCAACCTGAGTAATTCTATGATTCTATTATTCTAAGTGGGAGAAACTTAGAAGTCAAGTCTGACACTTAAAGTCATTAAATTTGAGGTAGACGTAGAAAATATAAAAGGCAAGCATGATAGATTTTTCTGTTATGTTGTTCCTGTATAACAAAAAATAATACTTTGTGTATAATTTCTAGAGTTGTTACTTATTTTAAAATGCAAAGCTGAAGAATTATATTAACTGTAAACTGGTTACAGATAACTGGCAAAGATTATTCATTTTATATTGCAGTATTCTTGTGGCTGTTATGGGACAAATACAGTAAAAATACATTATTACCTTTTATACAGAATTAGTCTGTCTAGTAGAGGTCTTGTTCTGTCTGAAGTCAGTGGAACAAACTTCTCCTGTCCTAGAAGCAAGTAAGAGTAAAGCTGCCATCAATAGAAATGAGACCTGTGTAATAATATACTCCTTTACATTAAATGATAAGTTACAGCATAAAATCCACCATCCGAGACACTAACTGGCCATGAGTCCAGTGGAGGGCTGCAAATAGGATGAATAGATGGGAGCATGTGTTGTTGGAGGACAGTCTGAGAGAGTTTGCACTATGTAGCCAAGAAGAGCAAGGGAATCTTATCAATGTGTATAAATAGCTGCTGAGAGGGAATATAAAACATGGAATCAGACTCTTCCTGGTGGTGTCCAGTGATGGATCAAATGATATAATATACAGGAAATTCTATTTAATCATCTTATGAGAGCTGTCAAACACTGGAACAAGTTGTTCAGAGACATTGTGAAGCCTTTGTCCTTGAAGATTCTCATAACGTGGCTGGACAAAGCCCTGATCATCCTGCTGTAGTTCACTGCGCTTTGAATAGGACGAGACACTCTCCAGAGGTCCCTTTTAACCTCAGCTATGCAGGGATTCTGTGTGATTTCATTTATCGCTGTCTGTATAACTTAAAAATGAGTCACAGAGGAAGCAGTGTCAAAGTAAGTCAAAGAAAGGGAAATCTGAAGAGCTTCAGTCCAGTAGATTTTGCTGCTATTAAATTTAACATATGATTTCCTAGACTAGAAAATCCTTCCTTCAATTATCAGGGTGAGAGAAAATTAGGCTGAAGAAAACCAGGAAAGAAATTTTACCTAGCTGCTAATGTTTTTCTGAAAACTAATGATAAGTGCTAATCTTCAATATAATATCAAAAACTGAAGTTATAGCTGAAAAACAAAGAAAATTAGGAAGGAATGATTGAAAGAAAGGACTAAGAATTAGGTTTTTTGATTCTGTTGATGTGGAGTTTGGGGATCAGTTCACAGAAGAGTACACAAATGTAGACATACCAAGTTAGTGGTAACTGCTGACAGATCCTAATATGTTAAGGGTTGTAATCTTTTGAAAGAAGTTGGTTGGCTTTCCTGTTGGCCCTCCTATCAACTTTAACCTCCAACCTTCCCCGGCATGTATCACTACAAATAAAACTGCTGAGGTTTGACAAGAGGATATAAAGTCAGTAGGCCATCGCACAGAGATCTCTACATGATTTTCTTTAACCTTTAGCTTAAATGAACACTGCTTTAAGTCAGGGTTTTTAATAAGAAGTCATAAACACTCACCCATATCACTTTAGTTTAATAATTACTGTTTTAACAGAGAAGAAATATACATAGTAAATTATGTTTGACAACTGGAATTTGGTGGTTTTGTTACTGGTTGTCTTTGACCGTTATATGAATTGCTGTTCTCAATTTTAATGTATACTTTTTCATTCAAGCTGCATATGATATTGATATAAACATGACGTTTGTGTACAGTGTTATAAATGAATTTTTAGTTCTTGATTAAGGCAAACCAGATGACAAAAATAACTTCTGTATTTGTATTTACGAACATCAGAATAATAAATCCTCGAATATGTAGTCACCTGTGATGATTTTAGGTTTTCCTTTCTCTATAATTTTTACGTGACTTTACGTGATACCTTTTAGCAAAATATGTAAGCCATACTTACTAAAAGTTTTTACTTATTTATTTATAATTCCATTCCTAAAAGATGCCTGTATAGTATTTTCTTTTTGCCATGGAGAGACCAGCCATGGTATTAACTCTTGCAAGGTCTGTCTTCTTCCAAACAACTTACTAACATTGTCCATGTCAACTTAAAACTGTAATGCTATCCTAAAATTAAATTCCTTTCTACTTTAAAACCGTACCAATTTAAAACCAGGATTCCTATTCTGCAGTCTGGTATGTCTGTGAAAAATGTTGTGGTAAGAATTCTTTTTATGCTTTTTGTTTCTCTTACATTGCCATCTTTTACACTTGTACCTATTTTTTGAGAGCAGTTATTTTTGGGGCTGTGTAAGCAATCTTTTCTTTCTCAAGTCCTTTGTTTCCTGGCCTACATTCCAGTCTTTGTATGAGCCCTTCATCTCCTGAAAAAGTGTACTTCTTGTGCTTTACAAGTCCTCTTTCAATTACTAGAAAAGTACCTCTCTTCAGCTGATGAGATACATAGATCTTCCCGTTAGTGATGCTTTCTATTCATTTTCAGGTCTTCTTCAAAACTGCAACTACCAGAGACTAGGGATTGCCTTTTTTTTCCCTAAATATTTTGCAGCACACTTGTCAGATCTCAATAAGCTATAAGCTACACATCTTTTTTTTCTTCTTTTTTTATCCATTTTTCCGTAACACTTTAAATGGTCTTCATTTATCCTTAATTTATTAAAAATAAGCTTATTACAGACATGCTTTACAGCTGTAGATGCAATATGTTATTGTCTGTAATGTCAGGCTATGTTTTTCATCTGTGTTTGGTCTGTATCTAAGTTCTCCATAGAAGGTAGTTAAGGGTAGCGAGCCTTTTGTGTCTCAGTTTATGTACACAACATATCCTGGAAAACTGCAAAGCATTTGCAAGTTGTATGAGATAAATACTGATCTGTGTACCTGTCTTGGAGGAATGCGTAGCAGACTCCTCTTGGATTTCTGATTTTATCTGTGTCCTGAGAAACAGTGGATGTTGCTGTTTGTCAAACCAGAATTGTATGTAAATGTTGAAAGTTAGTCTCCCACCGGGTCCATAGACTGCATAATTTGATATTATATCACTGATTTAGCTGAAAATGTGTTGTGAGAGAATTTAGTTTCACCATACCTTTCAACTACTAAGAATCTCTTTTGAATATAAAGAGAATACTAATCTTCAAGTGAGATTACTTCTGATTTCCTCTGTGGGGACAATCAGTGTGATGTATGTCACCTTAACATTTATCCCCATCACCTTCTAAGAGTGGGTAGGAAGTCACAAATACCTTCTACCTGAGGAAAAAGGTGAGATGAATTGTCAAAAGAATTCAAACATTAGTATGTTGAAGTGAAAACTGGTGACTTTTTTCTTTCCTCTTTGAGACCACCTATATTACTTTCAGAAGAATATAATGCAGTACAACAGCAAAACCCAGAGTATAAAGAACTTCGTAGTATTAAAGCTGATTCTAGCAGAGATTTCACATATTTTTAATGTAAATAGTAATGGCTACCTCATTACTTATCAAAGCACCTAAGAAAATGGCTTGTGCTTCTCGAAGTTACAGGCTAGTCATAGGAGACAATGGCATGAATATCTGTCATGGTACTAGGAGAGGATTACCAGTTGTATTAAGCTGTTATTCAGTGGAAACTGCTGTTTAGACTCTTTCAGTGTAAGAATGTATCAATGGTGGTGAAATTACTATAATCTCAAAATATTCTGTTATGGCTTCAGTATCATTCTGAAGTAGCAGTTATTGTATGTAGAAGTAGCAGGACTAAATTTTGAGTATGAAACTATTAATTGAGGAGTGATTAAGATAGTGTGTGATATCCATAGGAGATGTTCAGAAAGCTCTGTAATGGGTACAATAGCAATGATTAGAAGAAGGAATGCTGATCCCTTCATGCATGAAATAGTTTATCCTGCTATGGAGCCCAGGAAACTAATAAAGCTTCTGTGGAACAAAGACACAGAAGCTTACTTTGGCCAGATTAAGACATTTTCTAGAGATGCTTTTCTTTTTTCCTTTTTGATTTGAATGAATCAGGGAATAAGAAAATGAACAGTTTCATCAGAAAAGGCAAATAGAAAACAGAATAATTATAAAGTTACTCTCATCAAAACAGATCAGTGATCATTCTTGCCTTTAAAAATGTAAAAGTTATATAAAAGTTATAAAGTTATGAAAATAGTTAAATCAACATTTTTCATTTTTTAAAATGTATTTTAATGACTCAAAAATGCTTGTGAGTCAGGAAATTTGAGCATAAATTAATCTGATATTGATTACAAGCATGGAAATAGATTAGCAAAACATAGAGTGAGTAACTGTTGCACATGTACCTTTATAAGACTTATAAATACTTATATGAACATGAGAATTGTAAAGATTCTTACTTTTCAAAATGCTTATACTATTTTAATTTACTCTTTTATGGAAATACTTCTTTATATTTCCCTATCAAGAGTTTTTAATAAAAGAAAATACCATGAGTATACCTTTGGATAATAAACAATTCCTAAGCAGTTTTTGCATTTGTTGAATGGGTTTTATATGGTTTTTTTTCTTTCAAACCTTATTTACTAAAAATTCTTTTTGTAAATCTCATTATATTTTGCTTATATCAGACTGAAAAAATTGAATGTACTGTATAATTGAAAATGTTATCATTCTGAATGGCTGATTTTATCCACTGGCTGTGAATACAGAATTGAATGTTTAACTGTTATCCACAGGTGATAATGAATAGTTGTGTATTTTTAACTTATAACTTAATACTAGTATTATTTTGCTTTGAATTATTTTATGCAAAAAATTATCACATATTAGCATTTACTTACTGCTAACTATTGAAATTTTAATTGTCTTCTGAACTGAAGCCTATGGGCCAAGGGAGCAGAAACAGTGGGTGGGGAAAAAGTGTTCATACTTCAATAGGCCAGTACTTTCACCATTTCCTTTTTATATTTTTTTTTCCATAGTTAATGGAAGAAAGAGTAATTTAACTGAGTTTTTAAAGCTGTTTCTGAGGTAAAGAAACTCCACCTTTAAATATTATCCTTAATCCTAAGTAATACAGTTTCTTAAAGAGTAAGTCTTCAGAGAAACAGAAATAATTATGAAGACAAGCCTTTATAAACTGATTTTTAAAAATAATCCTTTTTATACTCTTCTTTTATAATTACTTTTGAAAATGCAGAACTTTCAAGTTGGTTTTATGCGGTACATAATTACACTATGACTGTTAATTTCCCAAATTTCTAGAAAAACATAAAGAAAATTTGAATGTAATTTTATACTTACTTATAAGTTATGAAAAAGATTGTTTGCTCTTATTTATGAGATATAAATACTTATTCTTATAAATACTTATATTATACAAATACTTATACTTGAAATGCTTGTAAAAGTAATCACTAATTGCCTTAAATTAAAAAGATATTGAAAAGATATATGAAGGGTTTTATTTTGTTGTTGTTTTGGTTTGGGTTTTTTGGGTTTTTTTGGCTGCTTTTTTTGTGTTGTTTTTTTTTTTTTTT
>PPHD01009882.1:0-20191 GCA_002909625.1 Bambusicola thoracicus | reverse complement strand
CCACCCTTTCAGAGAAGTAGTATTTCCTAACGGCCAGCCTGAACCTTCCCTGGCGCAGCTTGAAGCCATAAGATCTCCTGAGTCTTCTCTTCTCCAAACTGAACAATTCCAATTTGCTTTGCATGTCATGAGACTTCTCCAGACTCCTCACCAGCTTCATTGCCCTTCTCTGAATGTGCTCCAGGGCCTCGATGTCTTTCCTGTAGTGAGAGGCCCAAAACTGAACACAGTACTTAGTGTGCAGCCTCACCAGTGCTGAGTACAGAGGGATGATCACTTCCCTGCTCCTTCTTGCAACGCTGTTTCTGATAGAAGCCAGGAAGAAGGTATGACAGTGATTCTGGGTGTCTGATGTTTGTATTTATATTTACCATGTTATTAAACAATTTGGGCCATTTGTAATTACAGAGTTGATGAAAGGAGTAAGAATTACTTGAAACCGTTTTTAAAGCAAATGAAGCATTCTCCAGCAGGCCATTACAGTGTAAGCTTGACTTCGGTAAGTTTTATGTTCTTCCCTCTTGATTGTGCAAAAATAAATTCTTAAATATGTGCTTTATTGTCAGTAATCTCTTCTGTTCCATTCTTCACCATAACTCCCAACTAGAAATAATATGTTCTTCAGCCTTTTCTTCCTACAGTTATCCCTTATCCTTTGTTACTGTTATCCTATATGACACATACTTTACGTTAAAGGGCAAAGTTTCTACATGAAGGGAACAGTCAGCAAGGATACTTGTGAGACATGGAGTATATCCACCATGTATTGCCTGCCCAGGAAAGGGACCATTTGTGCTGCGCTGTTGAAGCAGAGTTTAGGATTTTGATTTAATGTTGTCAGGGTCTCCTTTAGTCACATCGTAAACGCATATAAAGTTGATAATGAAAACAAGTGAAATACAAAGTTCTGCACTGCATGCAGTACCTAGACGATAATTTTTCCAAGTCAGAGGAGTATTTGACTTTTTTACAGAGAACTGATCTGAGCCATTCTTCTGTTGTACTTTGGCTCTTTGAAAGCAGTTTGTTAGATGATTGATTGGTGTTGCTTTTTTAGTTGTAGTTATCTTTTGTTTGTTTGTTCTGCTGTGGTTGTTCAGTTGTTTTTAATGTGTGAACTATTTAAGCAGAATGGATTCCTTTAACTATATGATTTAGTCCTGAAAATAGCTTTGTTTCTTCTCTGTCTACATGAGGTCTCTAATGAAAAGAATATCCTTCAGGCAAATAAGAAAAAATGGGAATTCTCGAAGACAGATGTACATTTACCAGAACTAAATCATCTCCCTGAACTGAAAGGAGTGGAAGGTATGAGCTTTTATGTCCTCTAAGTTAAACCTGGATGCTAATTGGCAGGAAGCAGTGTGCATTGCAGCAGTCAGACCTTGCTTCTTTAACCTTGTGTGCAATGGTTGCATTTTGCAGGATGGCATCCCAGATATCTCAAAAAGGAAAATAAAACAGTTTCAGAGTCCCGGGTCCCCTCCCTTGCTGCTATTGACCTTCATAACACGAGTATGGCCTCACAGCAGGTAACAAAGCAATAAAATAGTTTGTGCTGTTCTGCGTCTCTTTGGTTCGGGACTCTGAACAGCATGACCCACAAGATTTTTGCTTGGCTCCTAACAGAAGCAAAACTTGCCTTGGTTTCTCAGCTGTCTGAGTAGACAAAAATTGGAAGAAAGGGTTGAGATGATTCTTGTGAAGTCCCCCCTACCCCCTGACATCTTACAGATTAGGAAACTAATGGTATCCCCCGATCTTTGGAATGGAGACCTCTGGGGTGATTTTGATGACAATGGGCAAGAAGATGATGCTTTGTTACTCACTTGGGTAAAGAACTTCCCCCTGGTACCCAACCTAAATCTTTCCTTCCTCAACTTAAAACCATTTCCCCTTGTCCTGCTGTTATCTACTCTTTCAAAGAGTTGACTCCCTTCCTGTTTGTAGGCTCCCTTTAGGTAATGGAAGGCTGCAGTAAGGTCACCCTGCAGCCTTCTCTTCTCCAGGCTGAACAAGGCCAGCTCCCTCAGCCTGTCCTTGTAGGGGAGGTGCTCTAGACTTCTGATCATTTTTGTGGCCCTCCTCTGGACCCCCTCCAACAGCTCCATCTTTCTTGTACTGGGGGCTCCAGACCTGAACACAGTACTCCAGATGGGGCCTCACGAGGGCAGAGTAGAGAGGGATAATCACCTCCCTGTTCCTGCTGGCCACCCATCTCATGATGAAGCCCAGGATACCATTTGCTTTCCAAGCTGCAAGAGCACGTTGCTGGCTCATGTTAAGTTTTTCATCCACTAGGACCCCCAGGTCCTTCTCTGCAGGGCTGTTCTCAAGGATTGCTCCTTCCAGTCTGTATAGATGCCTGGATTCCTTCGGCCCAAGTGCAAAACCTTGCATTCTGCTGTGTTGAACCTCACTAGATTTATCCATGCCCATCTTTTGAGTCTGTTGAGGTCCCTCTGAATGGCATCCCTTCCTTCCATTGTGTCAACTGCACCACTCAGCTTGGTGTCATCAGCAAACTTGGTGAGGGTGCACTCGATTCCATCATTCCTCTTTTTTGATTGTTTCTTTTTTTAATTTTTCTTCTTTCTCTGAAAGTTGTCAAGTAACACAAAGCTTGCCTAAATGTCCTATAAAACAGCACAGCTTAGGTATATGTTATTATGAGAGGGCCAACATGTATAGGATAACTGTTATTTAGAAATCTCCTACTGCGATCGACAGATTTCCCTTGCATGTATGGATCTTGAATGTCATTTCACCTTTAATGGGAGATTTGCAAATTTGGTCACTCCTTTCCTCAGAGGGTGGAATGTGCCAGTTGCTTATGTCCAACATTTTCAATTCTTTAATATACAACATCCTTGCGAAGGCTAAAATCTTCATTGATGTTCCAATGAAGAGCAATTGAGGCTTCTCACCTGTGACTCTAAGATTAGCAGACAGCATGTACATTCACACTTGTGAAGGTAGTGCCCTGTATTCAAGCAATGCTTCTGGACAGTGTTAATTGCTTTAGCACTTTTTGCTTAGTGAGAAGCATGTTGTCATCACATGGATGACATGCTTCTCACAAGACAGTTTTTCAAATACTCAAAAACCAGTGGTAGGGAGGGAAAGGAAGGCAATAGAAAAGGCTTTTCAAAGGCAGTGGGACAAGGAGTACATAAACAAATGTAAACCAAGCAAGACATGTTCAAAAAGGCCATTGCTCAATTCCACTAAGTAATCTGGTATCGCAATGGAAAGAGCAAAATTCATCTAACCAGCAAATCTCAAGTCTTGATTGTTTCAGCAAGCACCTCTCCTCCCACCAGCCAGTTTGTGAGCAATGTGCCGTTGCATGTGCAATTACAGAAACAGTGAATTCCTCTGAGGTAAGGAGAACTTTTCCTTCAGGTTGCCTGCATCATGCAGGCAGGCTCTTCTTTAGCAGACAAACAAGGTTTTCAGGAGGTGCCACAAACCCACTTCCATCTTGTGATCAACTTGTGTTTGTCCTCTAAAAAGCAAATGCAATGAAGACAGTCTGACAGACTCCTGAACATTGCCCATAACAACACTTTTCAACAAGCATTGGGTAAGCAGGGTAAGCATTATCTATCAACTGTGAATTAGAAGTCCTAAAACGGAATGATGCTCTTCATATTTAAGAGAAATGTCAAGTTAACTTTAGTCAAAAATAGGTCAAAATTAGTTACACATATGAAATGTTTATTGTATATGGTGAAATAGACAACAGAATTCAGCTGTAAAGTTAGAGTAATACATATGAAGTTTCCCGTCTCATACTGGCATTTGTAGAATTCCAACATGCTCATAAGAGCTGGATGAGCAGCTTTGTGCAAATTGAAGTAACTGAGAACTGAAGTTCCAAGTGGAAAAGGAGCGATTGTAAAACAGTAATGGGGGGAGGGAAGGGGGAAGCAGAACTGAAGAAGGTTAGGGTCCTTAAAAACTAGCTGTAAGAACAGCTTAGCAACACTTTAACTGTTTCCCAGAGACATAGCAAAGTGAACGGAATTCTTAAAAATGGAAGGCAATAGAGGCATTTCCCAGCAGTAGCACCTACCATAAGAACTATTTGACATTCATGATGTTATTTATTACTGTCTTACTACAATTCATGTGAGATCTTGAAAATGTTCCCAAGATACTGCACTACAAAATGAAAAGAAATATCAAGTGTATGTGAACAAAGCTGTTTCAGGATTTCAGTAGGATGGACTCTATTCCCTGCAAACAATTTGGACATAACAAGTATTTTTTTAAAGATTAAAACTGATAACACACCAGATTGTTTTCATCTGCTACATTAAAGGACTTGAATTACATCAGTTTGCATTCTTCTTATCTCCACCATGCAAACAGACAGTATCTTCAGCCAGCTGCCTTTGTTACCTGAGTGAGACATAAAATATATATATATGAAGCTTTACAAACCTTGCTATGCATTTGATTTTAATACTCCAATCCAAAGTTTCTCCAGCTATCTTCTTACCTCCAACATGGTGTGAATAATGTTAATATATCAACTTAAATATTTTCTAGATCCTTCAGAGAAGAAGCCTTTTTCTTCCATGTAGTTAATGTGCTGAGCTGTAATTTAAAACAAGCAGATCATTTCTTACTTTTTTTTTTTTAAGATCTAAATAACAGTACAGCTTCAATACAGGGAATGTCATGAAGGAGAGGAAAAAGCTGAGAGATAAGAGGGAATGCGGGGTAAATAGCAGAATTTACCATGTATTCTATAGGTGATTAATTCTTGCATCTTATTTCAGATCCCAAAGATTTCCAGATGATAGAAAAGTAGGTAGCAGGAGTACTTTCAAGACATTTACAGAGAATACACGCATTTTAAAACTGCAAAAATGATTCTGTATTTGTAATTTTTTTCCCCATTGAATTCCTATTATTAATAAGCTAAGATTTATAGTCTTTGAGCTAAGGCCTGGTGATTTTACTAGTTTACTTCTTCACAATCATCTTTCATATCACTGTGCTGCCCAAGCTATGGTTTACAATAATGCAACACTGAGTATGTCATCTTCGTGAATCTGAGAACCCTACTTTAGCCTCAGCTTCGTTCTCCCTGGCACCTTCAAGGAGTCCTCCCCTGCCTTGCCTCTGGCTGTTTGTTCTTCAGAAATGCTGAGTCAGCATTCTATGGGACCTCACCATGACATACATCAAGCTAGTGTACTGAAATAGCACTGACTGGAATCAGACACGCTTTGTTTCAAACCAGATGGACACTCTCCAGGAGACAGTGTAGGAATCAGCACATTTGCTCTTTGTCATCACTGCAGTAGGTTACACCAAGCTAGTAAAGCTTGTAAACAAGAGCTGCAATTATTTAAGGAGATAGTTTCTTTTCTTTTGTTTTTTAAACTCAGAATACAGAAATTGTGACCCACCTTCATTCATTCACTCACACACTTTGAACCATGAGTGTAATTTGCATCAAATTGGTTTTCATAAACAAATCCACGCTGTCAGGTCATCGTGCTTTCAGAAAGTGGCATTTAATCAAATATGCATCAGTTTGGTGATGACACATTCAAAACACGAGACTGCTGTCCAAATTGCATTAGTAATGCTGCAAGCATATGTGATCACCTCTGCCTCAGGAATAAAACAAAGCGAGCACTTCCGTAATATTCAATGGGATTTTCGTATGCAGTTTGATAACATTTTTTCTTAAGGTTTTGTACCTTTTGTGATGCTGTAGCTGCCCTCTGTTCTGCCTGGCTTAGTCTCGTTTGAAGCCTATTGATATGTTTTTGACATTCCGTCATTAATTTTTCATCCTGTGGAAATGAAGGATCTTGTTACAAATATAAGGTTCTCTTTTCTGGATGCATCCATAGTGTAGTGAAAAGCTTCAAGCAAGAGGACCTTTAGAAGCAGAGCTGTTTACCACCTACAGTAAGACTGAAAGCATTTCCAGCTCAAATATGAATTATATGACTTCCCCAATCACAGTCACCTTCAGCGGAAGTTTCATCTTCCTGAAGTAAGATGCATAAGAGATGATATTTTAACACAGGAATTTAATTTACACAATATTGCGATACAAATATTTTAGCTATATTCAAAAGTGAAGAAGAGTATACCAGATACAAATGATATAATTTTGTTACAGGTGGCTTTTCTTTATCAAATGCTACATATAAAGTTTTTACCATTCTTTAACATTAATTTCAGAAACCTGTTCTCCCATCATCCCAGTTTTCCTCCTGCAAATAATACAGCACTACAAAAAACAGCACAAGGATTTGTCCTAGACAGAATTGGATATCATCCCCCAATTATGAGGCAGTCTGGAAGGATAGCTGTTTTCTGAAGTGACCATTAATTATTGAACAATGCTCTTAACCTTTAACAGGCATTGCTTTTATCTATATATGCACAAGCAGTGTAAACTCTACTGTGTACGTGAAAAACTGATCTCTACATATGCCACATTATCCACAGCACAGCACCTCCTCCTTTTTAGAGATATGCATGTGTACAATGGCATGTTTTTGCAAATATTTCCTAAACTGCCTAAAACACAGTTACTAATCTGGCAATAAGATGATCTCTCCTTTACCTTTCCTAATAATTTGACAGTGAAGTTAATGTCTTTTTGCTATTTGAATATGACAGTCATCAAAAGCAGTTGTGTTTTCATGCTATGTCTATTCCTCTGTCAAGAACCCTTCTTTATAAAGTTTTTTTTAAAACCAGAAACATATCTTACTGGGCTTCTGTTAACATCCTGGTGTATTTGCATCAGGTTTTAACTGAAAGCAATTGTCCTATCACTCTTACCTCAATTACTTTATTGTTTGCCATTTCCAGCTGAGCAATAAGCTCCTGATTACGAAGTTTTTGTTGACTCAGATCACTCCTATTAATAAGAAGAAAATGGAAAAGAAAACATTTAATCTAAAAAACAAACAAAAAAATAAAACTTTTAACCTTATTTTTTCATATATGTTTGTCTGAAAACTGCTATATGGAATTTGAAATGCCTGTTAATATAAGGCTGCAGTATATCTCGCTGGTAGTTTCTTGTTCTCTTTAACCAATCCCAGGCAGATACCACAAAAAGAATTCAACATCTTTTGAGAAGCTGCTACAGAAATGAAGGTACATAGGCAGTGCTAGGAATATGCGCCAGTTACCTGGCAAGCAGCATGAATTAAGAGAAAAGTTTATATCGTATTTGTGCTCAAGGCAATTACATAACTCATTTGTATCCCCATCAATGACTGCAAATGCTCTAAAAGAACATAAGATACGCCTCTACAAATATTTTTTCCAACTAATAAGGCTAGAGACTTATTTCATCTTATGTCATCTCATCATTTCATTTATCTGATAAAGACTGTTTTGAACAGTCATAAGGACAGGAGTTTTCATAATACAAAATTATCTGTTTCTAAACTGAGAATGCTTTTCTGAAAGAAAAAAGTGGAAAGAAGATATTCAAATGTACTTTGTGTTATTACAAAACTCACACCTGTTAACAAGATGCAAAATTTTAATGTCAGTTCTTAGCTGCTAGCTTCACTATGGGTCATGTCAGAGGGTTCTAAAGAGAACACCGTTTCTTCTGTTTCCTAGAAGCACATCATCTATTCCATGGTCCGGTCTCCTTTCCTTTCTACCACGGGTATACCCTAGTACCAAACTGTAACATACTGTAACAGCAGCCAGAAGAACAACACAATTGCACTTACTTTAACTTACTGATCCTAGCTTCTGTAGTTTCAGTAAGCACTTTTGTTTCCTCTTTCCATCTATTTGTTGCTTTTTGCTGGGCTACCAACAGACGTCTAAGTTCAGCAGTAGACTTTTGACTTATGTCTTCCATTTCCTTAAGACGGACTTCATACCCATGTTCCTTCACAGCATGCTCATGCTCCATAGTGCTTATCTACGTAAAAAAATACAAATAGGATACAATCAAGTCTTTTTTTAAAAAAAACACTTGAACTAAATTTATAAACATTTGTTGAAAGCATGTAATGTCTAATAAACTTGTCATTATATACTCAAATAGACACGTATTCCCAAAGCCATTTTAAACAATTTGTGCAACTGACAATAGAGGATGATCTTTATCATTTGGGGCTTTTTTTCCTACAGAAACCCATTTCTCTTCTTCACCTAGTCAACATTTGTTAGGACTTTCATAATTGCATCTTAAATCCTTTGTGCATCAGAGGAGAATGGAGGCAAGCAACAAATCTTATCTGTGACTAATGGTATCCTGTCTGATTAAGGACATGCAAAGTTCTGGTACATGCTTTTTAACTGCTACCTATTTGTTAAGCTTGAATGGAGGGTTCTAAAGTTGGAATGAGATTTCTTGTTTAATATGACTTCTTTTATCTTGATGTATAAAGAGGTAACTGGATGAGGTGCTCCTCATTCATAATTAGTAAAACTGTTTCTGAAATCTTCATTGCTGTAGATATTTAGAAGCACATCAAGTCTCAAAGCTATTATTCCTTTCAGAAGGCAAAGGTACATGAATCTGCTAAAGTTAGCTATTGTTACATTATCCCATGTGCAGTCTGTTCAGGAGCATTTAATGGAACCCTTATAAAAGATCCATTTTCCAGCTAAATATCTTTGTTTACAACTATTCGCGTTGAAAAACAATCTTTGTCCAGAACATACAGAACCAGTCTTTGACAACCACGCTACTATATTATTTGTTAGCTACACAGTGCTCTGATAATGCAGTGGATATGTAAGTAGAGGAACACCGTACTGTAAGTTGTACAGAGATTCCTACTATGGACAGTAGATAAATGGAGATCTAGAATTAGAGTAAGTGAAATCAGTTGAAGAAAATTGTTTACTATTTGGACTATTCATCCTATGAAATAAGATAGAATATTTGAGATCTTTTTATCAGGCATAATTAGCAGAGACTGGGCTACTAAATAAATTTTGAGGACAAACAACGCTAAAACAAAATTATTTATAAAGGAAAAAGAGCAAGCATCATTGAAACTTTCACCCCCAATTTAACTTCCAAATATTTTTTCCTAGAAATGCTGTCTTATTAAGCAAACATCAGTCTTAAAATAAAAACAGCATATAAACCCATAGCAGAAATGTTAAGACACGGCCTGAACCAGTAATTAAACACCTGGTGGGAAGGCAGGGCCACCCCCCAGGGGAACTCAGGTGCATGCAATGTACCTGAGTGACCAGAAGGGATGGAGGCAGGATCCAGCCCTTCCCAGACCTCATTTAAGGGTTGGCAGTGGAGGCAAGGGTATCTTGCTGGATATCCCTACCTATCTGAGGCCTTCTAATGGTAAGCACGTTTTTTTCCTTTGTTTCTGTGCCTATGGTTGCTGCATTCAAGCATATCCTCACTTGCTATAGCCTAGGACTTTGTTACCCTGCTATCATTGCTGCACTTTCCATTGATTATAGTGTTACAAAACCATACCTTTATTTTGGCTTTTTGCTGTGCCTCTGTGGCCAGTTTTTTTAAGCTTTCAATTTCTTTTTGCAATTGCTCATTCTCTTGCTGAAGCTTTAACCTTTGTTCATCGATGGAGCCACTCTTTTCTCTTTCTGAATCCAGAATGTTTTGCAAGTTACAGATATTTTTCTGGTAATTAGATTTCTCTTCCTCAAAGCTGAAAGAGAAGTCTTCTTTTAAGTCATGAACTAAGTCAACTTTACGTTTTCCTGCTATCATTTTGCTGAAGCTGTGATGGTTTGGAGATAGAAGAGACTGTATCTGTAGACAGCAACAAAATCTGAAAAGGCAATATCATACTAGGCTAATTGATCTAGTGATTGTTTCCTTTAATGACAATAGAGGCAAACTGAAAAAGCAATCTTTTCATATGGCTATATTTCAGGTATGGAACTCATTACCATGCTATGTTGTAGATGAGAAGACTTTACAGAGACTCAAGTAATCCATGTAGCAGTAAGAGCAATAATTAAAAATACATATATGATGCCATCTCTGGATGTTTTTAAGCAGCACATCACTGCTGGAATGCTGGCAGAACATGCTAATGATGCATCGCTGTCAGCTTGCTCTAGCATTCAGGTTTTCCAGACATTACTTTTTTTGGACAGTACTGGAGAAGATATATACATAGGTTGCTCTGAAAGTAATGCCTCCCATTTATTTCCATGGATACCACAATAGATACAAAGAGAACAGTAACGTGGTTTGATGGTGTTCTGTAGCTAAGAATATGTTCTATTTTTCAACATAGGCACCACTCTTAGCTGTGCATTCCTGACAGCTATGAACAAAAGCCTGCATGCCATAGAAGTCTGTACCTGTGGAGGTGACCCATTGTTGCTATTGCCATTGCTGAAATGCACCACCTACTACCTCACTGTGTTCACATCCACTGTTTGGGCTCCATAAATGTTCAGTGAGTGTTAATGAATGTCAATGGGTTCCATTTTTTCCATATGGAGGAATTCAGTGTCACTTTTGCTTCATCTGCTCTTCCACATCAGATGCCACGTTGTCAGTCTGCCCCTCTGTTGCCATCTACAGTATGGCAAAGACATGTAAGAAAATACTGGTGGGAAGGTCCAGCCTCTACTTCCATACCACCAACAGATACCTCTGACATCATGGGTCAACACAATGAAATATGAGGCATTACTTTTGGAGCAACTCTCATATATTTGGGACAGATCTTTGGTGTGATTCAATACATGTGTTCCCTTGCTGCTTCCTGGAAGTTTGTAGGACTGTGCACAAGTCAGTGAAATATTTTAACAAGTCTAGGGAATTCATGAACGCAACCCAACATTCTATCCAGATCAGTAAAATAGCACTGTGAAAGAGCAGCTTTTCATTTTAATTAACAATTCCAGATTCATAAATGATTGTTCTGTACAAAAGACAGGGTTTACAATCTGAATACATAAATGGTATAAGCTTCTACAAAAAAACTAGGCTTTTCATTCTGAGAACAACCTGATCTGAAGATGTGTATCACGTTGTACTTTTTATCATCATATTACTGAAACTGCAATAACACCTATCATCTCTGAACACAGACCTGAAATTCAGTATGCTATATAAACACGGAGTGGTACATGTATACTAGGAGTATACTAGGAGACACCACACTGTAGATGACTTCACAGAGTAATAATTCCTGCCTGAGTATTTCAGGGAGTAACCTTTCCTACAAACAGTATTTAAGCATATGGCAAGATTTCAAACAATGTGATTTATAGAACAACGAAAATTTGAGTAACTGCTTGCAGTTCTCATTTTGTAAAGAAAAGCTTCCATTCTGTAGTCTGCTGTCCCCCTTTAATACTTCTATAGTGATTTATAGTCCACTACTTACTTCATTTCCAGCAGCTTCAGTTTATGTTGCGTTGTCTGCAGACTCAGCTGAAGGTCACATTTTGTAGTCTCTGCAAGTAGATATTTCTGATGCAGCTGCTCTAGTCTTCTATTGTCAGATTCATGTCCTCCATATTCTCTGCAAATCTGAAGAATACAATTTCATACCAGATCATCTTTACCTTTCACTAGTTACTGACACAGTAGTAATGATTGCAGAGGCTACTCCTCACTGTGTCCTATTCCAGGGATTCAAAACAAAACTGACTTTAATTGAATTTAGGTGTCGCTTCTAAAAAGGTATTCCAAGTTCTTGCATTCATTTAATTTTCAGCATACGGTGCTTAAACTTAAGTTGGAACATGTCCCAACGTGCTTTTAGATCATGTCAAATATCCCCTTTGACTTTTTACACTTCTCAAAGAATGCCCATTTTCAGCTTAGTATTAAAACTTTAATTTTCCAGCTTAAAACTTAGAATATTGACATGCATGTTTAATATTATGAAAATCAACAAATAAGAAAACTAAAGATCATAGCATAGTCCTTCATTCTGATGTTAGGGAAAAACATGGGAGGTGGTGGGGGAAAAAAAAAATGAAGAGATGTTTTCATACTGAGGACAGATCTTAAACCCAGCACACAATTACTTTACCTTTTCAAGTTCTTCTTCCACTGCTCGCTTCTCTCTAATGGCTCGTTCTATTTGACCTTGCTTTTCACCACATTCCTATTTCAGAAAGTCATTTAAATAAACCTCTCATTTATATGCAATATATAACTCATGATAAAAATTCCACATGCTATGCTACCATCTACTTTTGCTGCCTGTTGTCCCTTATGCAAACTAAGCCATACAAAGGAGATGTGAAGATGCTCTATACTGGTAGTGAGGAAATTGTTACACAGCAGTACTAAGCTGTCTGCAAACAGGCACCTGTGAATACCTGGTACAGATCCAGAGCTATAGTAAGATCTATTGGACCTATATGAGGTCCTACAGTAGATCCTACTGGACCTAAACAGGTACAGTAATGTCTATGCCATTCCCCTTCCCCCTGACAGCACAATAGACCCAGGATAGGATCTAGCTCACTACTTACATATTTGCAGAGAACTAAAAACAGTATCAGTTCTATTCCATATACCTGCTTACTTGCCCCCACATTTCTTTGCTTTCGCCTTACGGCAAATCCAGACAGGTAGAAGAGAAGAAATCAGAATTGTGTGTTGTAGGAAAGTTACTATTCACATGATAGTATTTTTTTTTAAGTGTGACTGAAACACCAGGGCTACACAGTACCAGTGCCTATTAGTACACCATATATGCACACAAACTGTTAGATTGCTGGGGCAGTTAAGACTATTTCTACTGGCCATAATAAAAATCTATACACAATTCCTTCCATACAACACTGTAAACAAAGCAATTCTATTAAACCTCTCAAATGGGCCAATATAAAAGTATCCCAAGCCTACCATTATTGACCCATGTATGCACATAAAAACATTTTAAAACTATAAAAGAACAAAGTTATGATTACTGGTTTGCAACTAACTGCTAGTAACTTCTATTTAATAATAAAGAGAAAGACCAATCTAGAAGTACATCAAAAGGGTTGACTTCTTTGTCTAAAGCTAAGAACCCCCGAACCCCCTCTTCACCAAACTGCTAATAATATTATGTAGGATTTTTACCTGATTTACTTTTATATTTAATTAAATATTTAACTGGATAAACAAAAAGTCTCCTATTTTGCTAGCACAAACATTCTCCAAAGTCAAGTTCATACCATATGCAGAGCTACAAGTTCTTCTGTTAATTGAGAGATCTGCACATTGTATTGTTTCTTTGCAGAGTCTACCTGTGATCAAAAACAAAGCAAAACTAAATAACTAATATTGCAAACCATTTTCCCATCCTGTTTTTACATACTGAATTACAGAATCATTTAGATTGGAAAAGACCTTTAACATCACCAGTTACAACCATCTACCTACCACAAGTCCACCACTGAACAGCATCCTTAAGCACACATCCATACATCTCTTAAATACCTCCAGGGATGGCAACTCTGCCTCTTCCCTGGGCAGCCAGTTCTAATGCCTAACTACTATTTCCATGAAGAGCTGCTTCCTGATATATAATCTGAACCTTCCCAACACAGCTTGAGGTTATTACCTCAAATACGCTTTGTACACATGTGGTGCTTGTATATAAAAACAGGAGACTGTAATAATTGACATACGGTACTACATGAATGTTAAAGGAACTTCTTAATTACACTACTGAAAAATTACAAGGCAGGTAACTGATTTGCAGTGTTGTCTACTTGCAACAAAAGGCACTGCCAACACATTTATGTAACAAGACTTATTTCCTCTGGAGTTTGCCTTAAAATAAAGGAAGTCTATTTGTCGTGGATAATTGTCAAGAATCTCCAGGGAGATAAGATTAGCCGTATCTTAACTGCAGATGGGACATAACAGAGAGCAAATTCATTTGTGAATAGCCTGTTATCAAAGAACTCCCAATTTTCAGTCACTCACGAGAAGAATGAACATTACAAAAACAGATAACTATAAACTTTTGTAGTTTCTCTATCAAATTCTGTTTTTTAAGTGTGCTTTGATACTGAGTTTTTTTATAATTAGCTGTACTTCATGGAAGAGTCTTATTTGTCTAAATAGAGGTACATTTTGAAGCACTGAGATGACAAAAATCTGATCTTATAACTCAACAATTCTTATCACCTGAATGTATACAAAAAGTATCAGTAATTTCCAAGATGAGGCATATGCTACTGAACAGAACTTCTGAAATAATCTCTATTATATATCTCTATACCAGAAAACTCTATACCAGTATCTGCATAGACAGCAATACTTCTGGTTCATGAGAGCTGTAAGAATACCATTTGGGTTGGAAGAATACCCATCTAGATGACAAGGCCAAAGAGCATAATACTGTCAAGTATACTGCCATTGCTACTTACGTTATCAAAACACATACAAGAAAACTGCTGATGTGACCATGCATAATATATAATGATTTAACTTTTAAATTCACAGTTGATTCTTTCTGAAGATCATAACTTACTGCCTTTCTAATTTTTGCAGCAGCGTCTTCTGTGAGCTGAAATATTTCATCTTTCATCTTTTTAATTTCCTCTTCCTTTTGTTTCTTCTTAAACAGTGCCTAAAAAAAAAAAAACAAAACAGAAATATTACCGCCAGAAAGATACCAGGGAGTATCATGAACTACTATAAATGTATATGAAGAATCTCTATAACTAAAGACAGAAGAATCACACAAATTACGTGGCACTGCAGTAACAACCAGAACCTCAAAGTTCTGTCAAGATTTTGATCCCATTCAGAAACAGGTCAGAAGGCAGCAGGTTCCAAGTTTCAGACCCTCCTTCCAGACAGGGTCTTCTCTCCTTTGTCACAGAAATGAAAGCAGCATGAGCAAAAAAAGACAGTGCTAACTCTTGTATTCCAAAGGGATTACATTATTTTAGATTATAAGGATGTTCCTCATGTTTGAAAAGCAACTTCAGGCTAAAAGGGAACATTTATCTCCTTAACTGCTCAACACGCTAGCCTGAGCAGAATAAATTCTAAGATTCCTTATTTGTCCCCACGGGCATTAAATAATCCACCCATAATTTACTGATGGCTAAAGTCTGTTAGACACATGGAAGCTCTGTCTTGCCAGCACACAGAATTCATTAGATTGCTGGAAGACTGATTACAGCTGAAGCTTAACATGAAAACACAAAAGTGTCTGTATTAGATACAAGTTTACCAGTCCCTGCACACTGTCTCCTATAGGGCAGAAGATACTTTGGAAAAGTGAAGAACTGGAAAAAAGGGAGGCTTTGTGTGTGTGTGCGTGTGTGTGTGTCAATAGATACTTTCAAACCTGCTGGATTAGACCCTGCCTTTAGGAAGTTTTGTTGGATTCTTCTATTTTGATTTTGACTGTTTTTGCATCTATACCTTTGGCATAAATATTATCCCCTAACAGTTTAATCAAATACTATTTAAAACCTCACGTGTTACAGTCTCTCCTCTGTGTCTTGTTGACACCTGCACTTTTCTACTTCTCCTGTCTCACATGAAATGAGCCAATCAAAACTGCACATTAAAGTACACTGTGTTTAAAAGGTTGGTTTTTTAAACCTCGTCACGAACACTCTATTAACTTTATTGAATAGCACTGAGGATCATGTAAATGTATTCATGAGACCATTTTATTACTGTAAAACACTAAGTTCAGCAGCTAGTACAGCATATTTGGATTTCATCTGCCATCTAACATACTCAACATAACTCTAACATTCACACTAGATTTTGCTGGCTTACAACACAATCACTTTCTGTTATTCTAAAGAATTCTGAAAGAGTTGAACACAAAGCTCACTCTCTTGGACCTGTCTTACCATTAAAAAAAAAGTCTATTTTCAACTTTCCTTTCCTAACCATTACTGCATTATACATTTATAATGGGGCCTTCCTTTTATTCTGACAGCCCTATTTGTTTTTAAATATTCAATAACATTTATACTGTATGACAAAACTAAGTGATGTATGGTCATATCGTAAGTTTGCTCTCTTCTGCATTCCTCATTTTAGTACAGCAGACATAAAGGAAGTTTGGTTGTGTATGTGTGTACACCTCTATGAATACATAAAGAGGCGCTCCATAACTGCAGGTGATGAACGTTTTCTGATATCTAAGAAATGCCTTCACCTGTGACTTACCTGACTTTTTTGTAGGTTAGCTTCTTCCAACAGCTGTATGCAATCTTGAACCTTTGCAACTGCCTCATACTTTTCCCTTTCTAAATGAGCACACTTTTTCTGAAGCGTTCTGATTTGTTTCTCCAGGGCTGCTCTTTCTGTTCTCAACTGTTCAGCATCTTGGACGGTAACATGTAACCTAAAACAAACGAATACAAAGCTTAATTAAAGCTCTTCTTTCAAACTTAGCTCATAGAAAGTAAATAAATTGCCCAAACTGTGTTCCTATTTGGGGTTGTTTTTTTTTTGTACATATCCCATTAGTAACATCCAACATGTCTTTACCTTGTTTCTAATTGTTTTATACTAGACTGCATTTGTTGCAAGAGTTTGTCAGATGCTGCTTCTCTTTGCTGGGCAGATACCACATCTTCTTCCTAGAAAGAATATACACGTTTTTCAGGCAACATCTGAGCTTCATTTATAAAAACAAAGATATATAAACTAAATTGAATAAAATATAAAATAAGTTAGAGAACAATTTGAGATTAATTAAACATCAGCAATTAGATAACTGTCTAGCCATTCAATTGCAACAGAAAATTACCCCTTTCTCTAGAATACCTTTCTCTCCAATTGGCCTTGAAGCGTCTTTGTCAATCTGATCATTTCATCAACCTTAGCACTTGCTGTCCACCTATCTATTTTAGCTTGCCTATGTAAAGAAAACAGACTGTGAATTACATTTTGATTATTACAGGGGAAAATCAGACTCTTACAACTTTGTTGAAATGGCTGTGAAGGGCAGTCAGATTTCATACAACTTCTTTGATAGGGTGCAAGAGGTTTTCCTCTTATGTGGAACAACGAGACAGAAACGCTTAATTAATCATAACGTATATGTTGAATAAATATTTGGGAGAACACGGCAATCAAGAACTTAAAGCGATCCAATAATGTAAATACAACTGGCCTCAGAGAGTTGAGAGTAATCTTTTTCAGAATTTGATTTCACTTTTTAAAGCAATTTGTACTAGGAATTAAAAAGAATCATTAACCATTTCTCAAGAATTAATTGATACACATTGTAATCTAAAAAGGCTCAACAAGAGAAGAAACAGAAAAGGAAAAAGTTAATGTTCCAGACCTTCTCCACAGCACAAAAATCCATTGAAATGAGCACCAGTCCTACTCCTCTGTCTTGGGAACAAAAAGACATATACTGCCCTCCACCAGGGGTGTAACCCAATTATCCAGGCTTTGCATTAGGATAAATTTAAAGACCAATGAGTATATGATAAAGCTAAGCAACAGCAAACAAACTAATGCAAACTGGAGCACAACTAAGGCATGAAGGAAACTAGAAAGTATTTATTACTTTTAAGAATCAACTGCAAGAAAAATTCCTTATGACAATAGAAAATACTATTTAACAGCATAAAAAGCAAGAGTACATTATGCCTATGTGAAAACACTGATCAACATACACATAATGCACATGAATACAAGACTTGATCTGTTTTGGTATCCCATTTGTCTGTAAAAATTTCAACGCTATCTTGTGCAAGTAGCATTCAAAAACGTAGGGACGTAGTGCTCTCTTCTAAAGACAGCAGCACACATAAGCAACTCGTGTGTGATGTCAGAGTTGGAAAATACTTCATTTTCAAATAACTGGAATACCACCTTAATCTTCATCGTGCTTTATTTTTCCCTGTCACACTGTCCTTCCCCAAGACACGCTTTAGCTAAGGCAACTGAGGTTACAAAAAATTCCCCCTCAGAAATACATCCTCAGTGACTAAGCTAACTCTGCACTTACAAACAGATCCTCATCCTAAATTCACTGTACAGAAGAAACAAAAATACACACTAAGATGCAAAGCATCTCTTAACTCTAACTTCCACATAACCTATGGTTTAGAACAGGAGTTTTAAGTGTTGAAATTTCAACTACTTTGAACATTCAAATTTCAAAAAACTCTAAAGAGTATATTCGTAATTGGATTTTACACATGCTGTGTTCCAACAAAAAAAACTGTTTTGCTGTGATACTGAACACTTTGTTCCTTTTAAATCAAATATCTACTGCTACCTATCTCAGGGACTAGAAATAACTAGAGGTATTATACCTTACCAGTACTGATGCATGTTTATAGCAAACCATTAAGCATTAAGTGAAACCATTTCAACTATCACTGCCAAGACAATTTGCAAGACAAAAAAAGGCTTTGATAGAAACTTAAGGTAGGAAAGCCTATATAGAAGATTTCTATCATTTTTAAATTGCCTGGTTTATACCTCAGTTGCTTCTGTAGCTGCTCTAGTTCCACATTCTGTTCTGCTACAGTTTTCAGAAACTGGTTGCTCTGTAAAACAAGGAGAGATTTGTAGAGTTTTTTTTTTTTCTGCTTTTATTTTACTAACAAAATATCAAAAATTCACTCACATACTGAATGTCATGAGATTTTTCTGCAGATCTCCACAGCTTATTTCAGTTTTCATTACCTTAAATAACTGAACGTGAGGTAAGCACTGTCACCTCGTTGCCAGACTTCATTTCCAGAACATTTCTAAGTATGCTGAAAAATTCAAACCTGAACACAGCCAGGGAACACACTTGTTTTAACCCTGATAAAAAACCTGACTAGTTCACCTTGCTCTTCTCATTTTTCAGTTCTTTAACTCAAAAAAGGACACCTTTATTCCACGACATCTTTACATCTTCTAAAACAGGCCTCGTCTAACACCTCGGAGAATGCAGACAAATGGACAGCCTTTCTTTATCTTAATGCTGTCTCCTTCAAAGAACACAGCTATTTCATGTTTCTGCCCACAATTTCTTTCCCGTATCGTGATTTTAAGCATCCAGTCATTCTGTTTCTTGATACCTCTTGCTTTGTTTAGATATAGCAGATTAGCATGCAACTTCTAAATCAAAACAACTGTTTTGAAAGCTCATTGTATTTTCTTGAGATTGCTTTCAGACAGCAATCCCTCAGCTCTAACTGCAGCTGTGCTTAAAGAACAGCTGATTGAGGTTAGTGACTACAAAGGATGAAAATCCCTCTAAGTGTATTATTTTGCTTCTATTAGAACTAATGAAATAGCCTGTAAACAGAACTGCTTGCAAGATACAATGGGGTTTTTTTTGTTTGTTTTTCTCCTTGCTCTACACACTGACAGTATCCAGGACAAACATGGATCAAAAGAAAAAAAATCACACAGGAAGCATGTCTTACAGAGAGGAAGCTGCTCAGCTAACAGCTTCATGTCTTCTGCCTCCTATTTTTCTACAGTATCAAAACTGTCTCTCCTGGAAGTCCTGGGCTAAAGTTCAATTTCAGTTTATACAATAAAAGATCCTTAGAAGGCAAAAATCTCTTAAAGGATCAGCTGTGAAAATGCTGGTGTCTACTAGGAAAGGAGGACTCGCTAACATGTGGCAGAACTCGTCTTTGTAAGCTGTTATTTAACTTCTTTCCTACTGAAGATGGTTTTGAATGTTTGACTGAAATACCACATGTTAAAATTCTGAGCCTAAGTGGCTTCTTATATATCTAAAAAAAGAGTTCTTATAATATCAAGAGCTCATCTCTGAGCCACCAAGACTTAAGTGTTTTATCTTCAGGAAGAAAGCCATTACTTCTTGCTTTTTGACTGGTTGCTAGACAGGCATACAAATCTGAGTGACATGAGGTCTTTCCCAGCTAGATATGCTGGAAGGATATTCTTCTTCTGGTTTGTAGCTTGAGGTTCCAGTAGGATTTAAAAAAACAAAATCAGTAGGTCATTGCTTAAGGTTTACTTACCAATTCTGTTTTTTCATTGGCTGCATGAAGTTGTGAAGTTAGCTGGTGAAAGTTAGCCAGCTGATCCTAAGAAAAGAATTCAGCTTCTCAGAATTATTACCAAAAAAGAACATTTAATTATCACAGTCATGGTCAACTGAAAACATCTGCAAAGAATTAATGTACGATGCAGGAAATCCAACAAGCTTTTTGAAGTTTTAATTAGATTACTTCTAGCTTTTGCCCTGGTAATCTGGTAAATCAGATTTACTTATGCAAAATGCAA
>PPHD01009881.1:0-20193 GCA_002909625.1 Bambusicola thoracicus | reverse complement strand
GACCCTTCCTCCTGGGCAGTCAGCCCTTCAATGGGGTCTCTGTGTGGTGCAGCCAGGCTCCACCCCTTCCGCTCACTCAGGTGAAACTGCGTTCACCTGTGCCCCTGCAACTGACTCAGCGCTCGCCTCAGGTGGGCAATCAGAGGCTCAGGCCGTGATTCAACAGTGCCCATACACATGACTATCTGCATTAAGGCAGTTTCACACTGTGAGCTTCTAACCTGGCCCTGGGCTTGAACAGAGCCTTGAGTTCTTCTGCAGTCAGGATGTTCCTCAAAGCGTAGCTCCTTCCCGTGTGGGTTTGCTTTCTCTTGCACTCTCACACGTGAGCAAACTCTGGTTTCCTCAGAGACTGACTAGGAGTTGGACTTAATGATCCTTATGGGTTCCTCTCAATTCGGGATATTCTATGATTCTGAAAAGCAATTGGATGTTACTGCCTCCATTTTACCAACTGTAAGCAGACACAAAAAGGTCACTTGAAGAAGCTGGGACCAAAGCAGGAACTTTATAAAGCACTCGTTCCCTTTGCTGCAAGCAGAAAGCTGGGAGCAGCACTGTATGAGTACCATTTTCTCCAAGGCCAAAACACCACACCAGCAGCACTGACAACCATGCTCTCACTGTCCTCACGCGTCACTTCCCACTAAAACTATTGCCATCACCAAAGAGAAGTTCTGCAGCAAGGCTGCTGGTGTTCACACTGCTTGGGCATCACAGCAGGACCTCTTCATCCCAAGGAACACCAATTTGTGGTAGTCATTTGTCCATGAGATGTCCACCAGCACCGCAGCAGCTCCCAGATCCCTCTCTCAGCATTTCCCCCAGCACCTTGAAGCCCCATACAAACACTACACCATTCCCTAGCCTCCTGCACAACCCATGTTTTGTACACACACACCTCGCAGAGACCGACTCCATCAGCAGATCTAGCTCAGCTCTGCACCTTGCTGTAAGTCCCCGACTTCCCACCAATTGCAGATCATTCCTCACGTTAAGGCTGTGTGAAGGGTCTTGCAGGGTAGTACTTCCTGAGCTTCTATCTCGTGTGCTGGTGTTATCCCAATTGCTCAGCAAAGACCACATCCCCCTGTGCGTGGCAGCCTCCCACTGCCACGCTCATACACACCTAAATAGCAGAAGGAAAAAGGAAACAACACTTTGCTGTGAACGAGATCTCCCAGGGAGTCAGTGTTAGCAAAACAACCACTCAAGAGGGAGGGAGTTTCCAGTGCATTTACGTGGCTGTAGGCACAAAGCTACCCGGGCAGATGGGACCGACATCCAGGTTAGCAAATGCCACCTGAACCCACTCCCCGCCAGTTAATGTAAACAGGGCTGTCGGGCGCGGCGAGTGCTGCAAGGCTTTGATCAGAGCCAGCTGCACAGCCGGCCTCGCCGTGAGCCCACAGCCGCTGCCCCGTCCCAGAGCAGGGCCCTGAAGAGGGCCGGTGTGTTGGCCAGGAGGGGAAGGAAGTTCATGGGATCTGTTCCTCGCACAAGCAAGTTTTCTGATGTGGAAGACACAGTGTGGGTCAGGCCAGGGGCTGCCCAGGCACAGCTACAAGAGTTTGCTGGCCAACAGTTCCCAAGTGAAACAAATAATGTTAGGGTTGGGGGTGAGTGTGGATGGAGCCAAGCAACGGTTTCGCCCCACCAGCAAAGCCCAGGGAGCTGGAGTGGGAACTTCCCATCGCAGGGCGGTTCACAGCAGAACCCTTCCTCAGAGAGATGATCCGGGTTAAGAAAATAGTGACTGGGGGAGTGAAGAGACAGGCCTGGGTCAGCCCAGGGGTGTGCTTCACAACCCGGGCTGCATCAGCCAGGGGGGATATATCTGGGGGGACAGCACATCTCACCTTACATCCCCCACCCGCTGCTCTGTTACGCGACAGCTGCAGTCCTTGCAGAGACAGAGGGAATAACTTGGCTTTTTTTGGTATGGAGCTGACCTGCGCTGTGCAATTCCTGCGTGCTGGTAGAGGAAATAAGCATCCCAGGCTGGAAAACACCAGCATTTTCTGTCTGAGAGGAGCAGTAACTCGATGAAGTGGTTAGGAGTTTACAAGGGCTTGGAAAAAATTACCTCTTTTTAGTAAGTGTTAATTATATGACTAATTAAATAGAGAGGAGGTTGAAACACTTTCCTAGTCATAACCTGTGTGCTTCCAGACCAGTCCTTGCGTGACAGAGAAAACAGGGAAGGAATCCTGTTTGGCCTCCATGGCAGGAAGTGGCTACTAAACCAGCTCTAACTTCTAATTTATTTATCTGGAACTGTTTTAAAATTCACCAGCGTTTCTGCTACTTAAAAAAAAAGAAAAGAAAAAAAGCCAGCAGCCGTTCAGTAAAACACATTTGGAACAGCCTGAGTTCTAGGAAAGAGATCTAAAAGCCCACTGTGTTTGTGTTTTTCAGCAATGGTATGTTGGCTTCTTTTTTTTTTCCTAAATGGCGGCGAAGAAGAAAACCCATTATGTTAAATCTCTTATCTTCACACAAATGGTTGCAGCTATCATAAAACACACACATTGTGTCATTTCAGAACGAGCAGGCTCGCAGACAAACATTCTCCAGATTACCTCCTCTCTCCCCCCTCTTTATTTTATGATTGTGTTGATATTAATACAGTTTAGCACATCTGAGTGAGGTGCTTTGTTCCTCCAGTCGGGTCTCAATTGCGTTCTCCTGGGGAAGCACAAGGAAACCACAGGGCCGCAGGCAAGTCCCCAATGCCTGTAGCACCCCCTCTGCGCTGCAGTGCTGCGTCCCACTCTCGCTGCTCCCATAAGCTTTAAATGGGAAGAAATAGTGCCTAAAAGTGACAAGCATAGGGCTGTGATGAGGAAGCCTATCCAAAAAAATGGTCATATCTCCCCCCCACTGGGGATTGCATCTCCATTCCATAGGACTGCACTGCAAACTCTTCAGCTTTGTACAGTCCCGGGATGCTCTGAGCCTGATGGGATGTAAAGGATAGCTGGCATATGGACATGTGCCATCATCTGCTGCCCTCTCCCTCCCACCCACGCTGGCAGGACTGGGCTGGGCTGCAAACCCCAACCCAACTCCAACTGGAGTGCACTGGAGAAGCCCAGCCAAAAATAAATTCTAAATATAACAAAAACATGGAGGAGGGGAAAGCAAACAGCAGCTGTGCAGGTGTGTGGTGTGCTTTGGTGGGTTCCTTTCTAGAGAGGACTGCAGGGTGATTTGAGCCAAGCTTGGTCATTGCTACCAATGCCATAGGACACATCTGCTGGCCACCAAAGGAGGAACACCTCATTTCCCTAAAGCATACATTGGCTCCCATCGCATTTCCCTCACACAGATTACATGCCCCAGTATTCTATTCCATCCCAAATCACCTCTTGATGTTACCAAAGATGAGATTGACACAGAGTCAGCAGTCTCCAAGAGCCACTCTGGCCCAGGCTGTATGCCTCGGCCTCCATGACAGTCATAGAGGCTCAAGATTTGTGAAAATGAGAAACCAGTGGAACAGAGATGGCTGGAGTGTATCCTGGCTGGTAGTGCCTGGTTGGCATGCACAGTTAACTGACAAACCAGCTCTTACACATTCAGACAGCCCACACAGACAACCACCACGTGCACGTTCAGCCAACCAACCCCCACATGTACATGCACAACTAACCCAACCCGAGGGCACATACATGTGCTCAAAAAACTCAACAAACTCACACACGTACCTGCCCAAACAACGAGCACTTGCACACACGCAAACTACAATCACTTGCACTTACACAACCAGCCAGCACATGCACACGCACAGCCAACCAAGCAGCACATCTCCAGCCAGCACTGCCTCACACTGCAATGGAGCATCATGGCAGAAGACAGCTTGGGTTCTTATGACCTTGGGCATTGAGGACCAAAATGCTTTGGTAAGCAGGACTTGCCTTTATAACCTGTTGGACACATACTCCGTTGCCACAGCAGCATCCTCAGTGTTGTGCATTGGTCTGGTAGCTGTGATGATCCTGGAGGTGAGTCACCAAGCCATGGGGACACTGTGTAGATTCAAACAGAGACTGTGAAACCACAAGTTGCTTGCAGAGAGATTTCCTCTTCTGGCAGCATTGGGAACTCAGCAGAACCGAACCCCACCAGTCTCTGCCCACCAGCAGTGGTTTGGGATGCTGCCAGCCCCCATCAGCAGGAACCAGGAAGGACATCCCAGGGCCTGGAGGGCGGGTGTCCTCACCAGGAGGTTTGCATATCCCTGCCCTCATGGTGGTGAGAGTGCAGGAGACAGCAATACCAGAAAGACACACTGAGCCACCATCACTGTGCAGAAACCATGTCCCCTCCCTCCGCTCTGCTGCCATGCAGGCACTCAGCCTGCCAGCTCAGACACAAACCCCTTGTCTCCCCATGAGTTCTCACTCTGGGCCAGCTACCCCAGAGTTAGCCAGGAGCAAAGGAGGTAAATGGACAATAGATATCAGGCTAGTCCAAATAAAGAAGATTAGAGGCAGCACGCAGTCTAAAAACAAAGCTCTAAGCTTCAAAACAGAACGAATGCACAATTTCAGGGGAACTCCTCACAGCCCTGATTTCCCCCAGCGCCGTAAACACGGCGGGTTTAATGAGCTTGTCCCACTGATGTGCTGAGAACAGACGGAGCCGCCGTGAGTCACCCCTGGTGCTAGCAGCAAACAAAGCCACAAGGCACAGTGCCCGCACCGATAACACTTGTGCAAGGCAATGCAAGGCAAACACCGGAGGACCTTTCAGCAGCTATAACTAATCTATTTCCACCGCTACGCCGCATTGCTTCACAGACAAAGTGTTTTTTTTTTTTTACTGGTAATTAACATTTGTTCGCGCACAAAATGTCGCGGCCGGTGCCAACCGGACATACCTAGATAGAGCCTAATATTAGATTTCACAAAAGCATTCATCCTGTCTAAACAAACATCCTCCATACGATATTAACCTTAAAATCATTGCCCAAACAGATGTTTGCACTCGTGGGCACTGCTCGGCACCGCTTCCCAGGGCGAGGCGAGCCCTGCACATCCACGACCATCCCTGCACCCCAATTAACCCAGGCATTGACAGGAAAACAGGCTGTTGTTTTAGTAAGCTTTGCATAAAACTCGGTTTCGGATTCAAAACCGTATCAGTCACTATTTGTCTCTAGCAGAGACTCGGTGTAAGGTTTCTTGCTCTGGCTTTATTGCCGTGCAGCGTTACTCGCTTCTTTTTGTTACAGCCAGAGACAAAGTTCTGCTTTAACAGCTGAGAAAATGTGCTGGCGGATGATATACGACGTCGCTTAACCAATCGTGCGGCGCAGGTCTGGGCGAACATGCGAGCGGCTGAAGTGGGAAAGCAAGTTTTTTAACAATTTGTTATACACAGTAGCAAGAAAAACAGGAAGGAGGTGTTTATTAGTAGTTTCCAAATATACCAGCCAAAATAAAACTCCCCGTGCAGTCTGAGGTATTCAAAATACAGCGACAACCAGAATTCCTAAGATTATAAAAGGGTAATTAATCACAAACGGCGTTCACAGACCAGTGGTTTGGAAACTTCCTTTTTATTGAAGATCTGGATCAAGAGCAAACTTCAAAGCGCAACTAATTGATCTGAGATTCACTGCGGCCGGTCGATAAAGCAAAAAAATCAAATATCATTCCGACGAAGCCAGTCGTACATTCATTATGCCCTGACAGCCCATAAAGCACATTAAAAAGCCATTTTTCAACCAACGCTATAGCTCCAACCTATTTCAACATAAAAGCAATTCATACGCGACAGACTGTTGCTTCCTCGCAATCAGTGCGTTGCACCCAAAAACCGGCCGTGTTATTCCAGGCTTGTTTCTCAGGAATGTGAGCATATCTTGGAGACTGATTCATACAATGAAGAGAGCAGCCCACTCCCGAGCCAGGCTCGCATGCTTTATTCAGAAGTGAAATTTCCGAATTTTGTTTGGCTTCGGCCAACCTGTTAACTCCAATGGAGCTGAGGGGGAAGCGGCTGCAAGCAGCTAAGGTGCCACATGAGCTCTTTTTCTCCTTCCTCTTCTGAAATTAACTGAAAACAGCACCTTTTCTCTTAGGGATGGTACACAAGCACATCTCAGCCTGGGGACAACCCATTTGCTGCCAGCAATCGCTGCCAGATTTGCAATTTCACCTTTGCAATTTGGTGTGAGAGGAGCTGCATCCGCTGGAGGATGCAGCGTGCCCCGTCACACACAGAACACAAGCCACAGCCCCTTTCTCAGTCATAGACTCATAGAATCGTTAAGGCTGGAGAAGACCTCTGAGATCTCCAAGCCCAACCCCAGCCCATCCCACCGTGCCCACTGCCCATGTCCCTCAGTGCCACATCTCCATACTCTGGAGCACCTCCAGGGATGGTGACCCCACCACTCCTGGGCAGCTGTGCCAACGCAGCACTGCTCTTCCAGAGAAGAAATATTTCCTAATATCCAACCTGAACCTCCTGTGGTGCAACTTAAGGCCATTAGGTGATATGGAATTGGGAAGAAACACAGAACAGTTTTCTCCTTTCTGGCTGGCACAAACTATCCCAGCCTGCAGGCAAAGAAGTCACTGCACTAGGCAGAGCTTTTCAAGGCAACCTGGGAACCTTCATTGCTTTTCTGGAGAGCCAGAGCAAAAAGACACAGGAGCTGCATTCCCTTCAGCCCTCCCTGCATCCTGCTGGAGGGTTCTGCTTCTCAGCAGTCCCAGCTGGGCCGTGGGATGCAGAGCTTGGAGCGCACACCCGGCCCTCCCAGCGCCAAGCCTCCCCACCTCAAGCGCTGTCAAAACACAGGCGGTGCGGACACATCCAATTTATTCTCAATAGGTTTTGCAGGCTTTAATTTTGCTGCTCTGCTTTCCTGGAATCAAAAGCAGAAGCCTCCGAGCTGCCAGGTCGCTGAAGGCTCTGATAAAGATTTGATCCTCAACGAGGGCTGTGATTTTAGCTTTTTGTCCGCTGTTGTCTTCACCTGTGCCATCCTCTCCCGGTGAGGGAGCCTGTTGCTGAGAACAGGAAAGAGCACAGCGAACAAAACCTTTTACAAGGGATTAAATTTCATCTAAAAGCATGTAATTCTACATAGCCAGGAGCAGTTTCTAATCTTCATATATAGGAACTTACAAGGCAAGGAATTCAAAGCCACCGGATTAAATGAAAAATGTGAATGAAAAGCTACATGCTGATACTCAGCTGACCCAGGCAAGTTACTGTACATTTTTCAAAGTTTTAAATTACCACTAATGGAAAACGTGGGGAGCGAGCTCGAAGTGCCTCTCCACATCATGGCTTTAAAGAGAGAGTCCGAAACAGTGAATGAATATTTGCGGAGAAGCCCACGATGCTTTCCAACACAGTTGGCCTCGCTTTGCTCTTGCTGTATAGATCAGCAGGTATCATTGGAATAGATTAAGACCAGCTGTTCATTTCCAGGGAAGGAATTTCCCAAAAAGGTAAAATATAATGGGAGCTGAGAAACCTGGACGCTTTGGAAGAATAGAACCACTGCTCACAACTGCAAAAAGCAGAGAAAAAGACATTATAAAGCGTTTAACAACTTTGGTTTCTATTGTTTTCTATTAAAGGATAGGTAAGCCTAAATTGCTCAGGCTCTTTAGAAAAAAAAAAATAGAAGGGATTGTAAATAAAATTGGAAGCAGATATACAACAGCCGGGTTCCCACAGGTGCGCTCCATGCTGTGGGATATACCCGTGTGAATTTGCTGTTTCCCATCGTGTCAGGGGAAACAATGAATTCTGAGGTTACCCCGCGTGCCTTCAGACGCAGCACAGAAGAAGTGACCTCTTGTCTGGGCAGGCTGAGGGCTGCAGGTCCCCCGCACCAACGCGAGGGGTTGTGCCGCCGGGGCTCACCGCCAGATCAAAGCCATGGGCCACTCACAAGGAAACAAGAGGGGAAAGCCCGAAGAATCAGAGAAACAAAGGGAAGGTTGAGGAGATAAGGATCAGTCTCAGATATGATATTTCACCCAGATCAGAGCCGGCGCAGAAGTTCAATTCAAAGTTCATAAGACAAAAACACAAAGGGAGCTGCTGGAAGGTTTTGTTGCTGTACGTCTATGCTCTCAATGGCAATTCCCATCCCCCAGGTGACAGGGGTTGCTGCTGTATTATGCAACATCATACAACTGAGCTCACCTTTTCCTCCAGATCTCGCCCCCACCCAAATATGCACTTTGAGTGTTTCTAGCATCTTCATACAACCCAAAACCAAACCCTACAGGTGCACCCAGCGGGTGAGGTGTGAAGCTGTGGGGTACCCAGCACAGACAGACCCCCTGACCTTGGGAAAGGGACTTCTGTGTGCACTGAAGTTACACCAGGGAAGGTTTGGGTTGGATAGTAAGAAAAATTTCTTCTTCAGAAAAGTGATAATGAATTGGCACAGACTGCCAGGGAAGGTGGTGGGGTCACTGTTCCTAGAGGTGTCCAAGGAAAGCGGAGATGTGGCACTGAGGGATGTGGGCAGTGGGCATGGTGGGGTGGGCCAGGGTTGGGCTTGGTGATCTTAGAGGGCTTTTCCAACCTGAATGGTTTTGTGATCCTACAAAGAAAGCAAAGAGAAAACCCAGGCCAACACACTGAGATGCCTACGGTTAAACCTTGACAGAACTAGCAACAAAGGGAAAAAGCCTTCACCTTCAGATCTGCCAGAAGTGCCAAGCTTTTTTTAGAAATTTGGTGCATGCTGTGTTGGTTTATACAGATCTATGGTTTGGTACATGGAGTATTTACAGACACAATTGTTTTGGCTTGCAGGTGGATACCTGGGACATATTTGGCCGATTGAAGTTGTTTATCAAGAAGTAACAGAGAGCTCTTGGAGATGTAGATCCTGTAGAAGGAGTTGGGTTGCAAACAGCTCCCTGGCACATGAAAGCCTGCAGAGGTGCAGTCAGCACCATGGCTGCTAATCCACCGCTGCCAGAGGCAGCACAGGAAAGTCAGCTCCAGAGGATTTATTTGGACCATGGGGGACAACAGTTGGATGTCAACACCGTATAGAAACCGACCTACTACAGGCTGCGTTATTTTCCTTATTGCCTCCAGAGAACACACACCTTCTGAAGTTTCCTAACATGTTGCCTCATAAGGTGCTTTCACAACATCCACGCTGCAGATACATTAGCCAGCCTCAGCAGAGCATAATTCCAGTCTCATAAATCTTCCAGCAATTACGAGGTCTCATTCAACCTCCCCATGAGATAAAACAACTGCTGCATTGTGGCGTCACAATGGGATTATTTTTTTTTTTTTAGCTTTTGCTTTCCAACAAATCAGCTCTGCAAAATGACAAGTGCGGTGTGCTGCCTTCCACATGGAGTCCTGGGATACAAAACCAGACCATCCTTTCCTTGTTTTCTTGACAAAAACATGGAATCCTTAAGGCTGAAAAAGACCTCCAAGAGCAAGTCCAACTCCAACCCACCCCCCATACCCACTGCCCTCATCCCTCAGCCACATCTCTGTGGTTCTGGAACACCTCCAGGGATGGTGACCCCACTGCACCTGGGCAGCTGTGCCAATGCAGCACCACTCTGTCTTAGAATAAATTTTAGCTCATATCCAACCTGAACCTCCATCCTAGACATTGTTGTTTGTCACCTACTGAGGAGAAGCATTCAGAATAGGAAGAAATCCAGTATTCTGGGTTACCAGCATTGGGCAGTGGCATCCAGGTAAGCGCAGCCAAAGGGCAGGACCTTTGAGAGCCATCTGGCTGCAAACGTGCTCTGACTCACAGCAGATTCTTACTGCTGCTTGCCCACAATTTGTGACAGAGCCAAACTACCAGATTTCACTGCCTGCTGTGCTCTCTTCCCTTGCCATAAGGATGAAGTAATGGGTACCCTGGGCTCTGTGCATGAGGTGCTCAGACTTTCCTCTCTCTCCATCAGGAGTGGAAAGTTGTTGGAGTTCAATGGGTAAAGAGCTCCCTTCTGAAAGCCCTTCCTTCTCCAAACACATTACTATGCTACTGGAAGCCATTCAATCCAGCCCACTCATTAAGTGACATCTCCTGGGCACATCCTGCAGGAACAGGAGGCTGTGTGGTGGGCACTGTTGGGAGGAGGGCTGGCTATAAACCTGCAAACACCGGGGACATGTTACTCTTTTTGGACTGCTCTTTTCCACCAGAATATTAATAATAACAGCAACAGCCAGCAAAGCTGAGGCATCTCCCCTGGCAGATGTTCACAGTATGTGTTTGTGCTCCCTTTGCTGATGTATGAAAACATTCCCAAGACAAGATGCTCAGCACGGCCAATATGCCACAGCCTAAACAGCAACCTGTATTTCTCCTTCACCTGTTCCCAAAACAAGATACTTTCAGTAACTTCTCATGCGTGCTACGGAGCGATGACCATTGAATAAATACACAAGGCAGCCTTTATTCCGATGGTTGCTCAAGAAAGCAAAAATCTCAGAGCCTGGTCTCCAAAGACTGCTTGGAAAACATTAGCAGCTCATTACTGATCAACTGTTTAAAAATCTCCATTAATGTATACACATACATCCCCAGACAGTACGTTTACCCCCCAGTTAATGGCACTGAGTGGGGCTGGAAAGATACGTGCGTAACAACCCAGCATGCTCCCAGCCCACCCTCATTTACAGTTTTCTCACACAGGCTTCTTCTGACCTCTTCAAACCCCATCCCAATTACAGCCTCCCACTTACCCTGCAATGTAAATAAATCCTGCATGGTAGGGATCGCCACTACCGGTGCAGATGAAAGCCATGATGATGATGAAGGCAAAGCACAACCTGCAAACAGTTCCCAAGAAGGGCAAGAAAACAAAGCGCCCACGGGCCTGGCAAGTGGGATTGGCAGTGACACCTGTGGGATAGGAGGTGACACCCATCAGGATGCTTAGAGCTTGGGCACAGGGATACAGAGGTCATGGAATCACTGAGGTTAGAAAGACCTCCGAGATCCCCAAGCCCAACCCCAGCCCACCCCGCCATGCCCACTGCCCTCAGTGCCACATGTGCATGGCTCTGGAGCGCCTCCAGGACGGTGATCCCACCACTCCTGGGCAGCTGCGCCAATGAAGAAGATGCCTAAAGTATGAAGAAGACGCAAAGAGGGGCTCTGAGGCATCGTACAGCTTCCCTTGCTGAAGAGATGGGAAATTTTCCTAGGAGACTGCCTGATTTCTGTGCTGAGATGACCCCATCCACTTCGTGCTGGAGGATGTGAGCCCCAGGAGAGGCAAAGTTTTCTTTACATATTAACAAGGTCTTGATTCAAAGGGAGCAGTTTGAACCAGTCCAGATGCAAATTACTGTGGTGCCATTGGCTTTGGCACTGCTGCATTGGTTTTACACCGCTGGCGCAATGGATCTTTTCCCCTTGGGAAAGAAATAGACTTCCCCATATGCGTTCAACAGGCTCGGATGGAGCAAAAGCTGAATCTCTGCTGTCTCCTGGAGCTTCCTTAGGCTGCTGCTGAGGACGTTAACAATTTTTTCCTCAGGATCTGTGGACATTTTAGAGCACTTTTGGACACAGCAGAAGCATAAATGCCATAGAGACATTCTTCCCACCGCAGTGTAAATGGCTTCTCTGAAATCTCACCTCTTAAGCACATCTTCTCAGCTCTCATGGGGACTCAGCTGTCCCAGGTCAGGATGCTGGGATCTCATGCTGTAATTTCTGCACCAGCTCTGCGATTTCATGCTACTGGGTGCACGGCAGGTGGGGCAGGCCGTGGGATTTCAGTTGCTGCAGTCTGGGGGCGGAGGAGATTTTGGATTTTTGGATCTTATTTTTTTCCCCTCAGTCGTGAGGTTAATGCGGGGCTCTTTACTGATCATTAAATAATTACCCTGTGGTTTGAAATTGTTTTTGGTGAGAAAGGGCTAAATGATCTTATAATGTCCTGGAACTGTCAACATGATATATGGGGCTTATTCAGCAGAAATTATAGGCAGTTTCCATGCCACAAAAGCCGCACGAGTTCACGGATCCAGCCAAAATATTCAGCAGAAGTTTCTGCCAGGCCGCAGGGCCCGTTTTGCCAAGAGGTGCAGGTGTACGCTGCCGAGAACGGCCCCTTCGCCAACCCCAGCAGCCCCACTTCCCCTCCCACCATGGATTACCTGAATCGATGTGCTGTGTGACACCAGGAAGCACAGGAGGGATTTTCAGAACAAGCCCAGCTCCAAGACAGCATGGCCTTTCCTCTGCAGATGCAGGAGCAAAGGATGGAGAGCCTTGTAGATGTTCTTGGAGAGGTGTCCATCTCTAGCGCACAGGCGAGGTGCCTTGTAGGGACAGGAAATCCACCACCTCCCTTGGCAGCCCATTCCAATGCATTATCACCCTTTCAGAGAACTTTTTCCTAATGTTCTTGAGCACCTCCAGGGATGGGGCACCCACAGCTCTCAGGGCAACGTCCCTGGATGGTCCCTCAGAAATGATGAGGCCACCACTCATCCATGGAAGTCTCCATTCAGGCCAAATGTCTCTGCAGCCTCACTATCTCTCACTCTTGGCCTCACTTTTCTGTGCATGCCGTAGGGACAGTGGGCTGCAAAGCCAGGCTGAAGCCTCATGGTTTAGAAATGCTTCTTGCCATTAGCCCCAGTAGTGGGGGACAGCAGTCCAGCCACCACCAAGCTCAAGGAACCATGGACAAGTTGCAGTCCCAACAACCTTCCACGGCCAGCTTGTCCCTGCTGATGGAGACTTGGGAATGTTTTGCGGCAGAGTCCTGCACTGCTTTGCCAGGGGGCAATGGAAAGACTGCTGTCAACATGCATGAACAAGGCCAGGAAATTCTTTCCCCTATCCCTGCTCCTGGTTTTGCTGAGTCTGAAATGAGTTGTTCAAAACAAGATAAGAAACCAACAGCAACGGATGCATGCAGGAGGCCACGTGCTCAGACCAATACATCCTGTTGGCCTTCACTGTGTAAAGCAACAGGGACAAACACAGAGCATCAGCACAAGCACTGTCCCTTCTGCAGCCACTGCATTGGGGATGGCTTCTAGGAGGTGATGTCACATAGGTACCTTTAACCACAGGATAGGCTGAGATTGGTGTTCATTGTCATTGGGAATAATTAAAACATAGAACCATAGAATCATTTGAGTCGAAAGGTACCCTTAGAGGCCACGTGATCTAACTCCCCTGCAACGAACAGGGACACCCACAGCTCGATTAGGTACTCAGAGCCCCATCCAGCCTGCATTGAGTGCCACCAAGGATGGAGCATCCACCATCTCTCTGGGCAGTGTTTAGGAGAGATTCCTATGGGGCTGTGAGAGCAGGAATCCCCAAAGAACTGACTCACAGAAGGCTTTTCTAGCTGTCACATTCTGCTCCAGAAAATGACATTTTCCTGCAGAAAATGCTTCCTGGTCCTTCTCTTCAGCACTGCTAATCATCACCCTCCCAGCCTCTGGATCAGGCCCAAACCAATCACAGCTGCACCCAAAAAAAGAAAACGTCCACTTGTGTTTCATTTACTTTTATGGGAGCGTTAACACATTTCAGTCACATAAAACCTTCACCTTCAAACAGGAAAGGGGAAAGGCAGAGAGGAGAGCCACGTGAAGCAAGCAGCTTAGCCCCAACTGCACACCGAGCGGCACCAACCCCAGAGTAGCAGATTTAACGCAGGGGGACTTCCCTGCATGGGGCTTTGGGTCAAGCACAGGGCTGAGGATACCGAGCATAGGGTGCAGGGACAGCACCAGAACCGCTGCCCCTCGGTGTCACCACAATGCTGGATGGGCCTCCGTGGCCCCAGCCAGCCCACAGCTGCAGACGGCTGCCACGGCCCCATCTGTGGGGTCTCTTGTTGGTGGTTTGGGGTTTCTCCGCTGAAGATGCTCGTAACCAAAACCAGATTTGATTCCCAAATAGCCCCAAACTCTTCTAAAGCTTACAAATCTTCCGCACCTGTGTTTGCTCATTCCTGCTGCTCAGCCCTGCCCTGGGAAGGACGATGTTTATTCCACTCCTCCGCAGTTATTTACAATGGGGTTTTTGGATGGAGATGGAGCACATATTTGTCTAATGGCGACAGGGCAGTGAATTTGATTCTCCTCATTAGCAGTCATCAGCCTAACGGGAAGCAATAAAAGATTTTTTAAATAGCGGGTGCTTGAGAGATGTTATTTATTGCAGTTGCTGTCAGCAGGATGAGAGCATTCCTGGGCTGCAAGGGGGGAAACTGAGGCATGAGGCCACTTTCTGACCCACCCTGGACCACACAGATGGAAGTGGGAAGAAACCTCCGCCCTCCTGCCAGCAGCCGTGCTGCCCTGGGGACACACAGTGATGTTATTATTATAAGCCATTATTCGGCCCACAGCAAAAGCGATTTGTGAAGAGCGCCATGTAATGTTAGCTACATCCAGCACCCAGGGGGTCTGTGCAGGGTCCCCTCCCCTGCTCCTTCCTCCATCAACCATCTCCAAGCCTCCTTGTCCGGTTGAGCACAACAGCATCCTGAGGATCACATTGTACTTCATCACTGGTAAGGAAGCATCACTACCAAACAGGAGCAGACTCAGCCCTTGGCAGTCTCATTGCAATGGTCCATCCAGGCTCTCACTTCTCCAATAGCCAGAATTTTTCTCCCAGTTTCCCAGATGTCTCTACTCAGAGAGAAAGAGCTCTTTCCTCCCCATGGGATTTACCAGCTGTACCATCACTTTTTTTCTCCTCAATGGTATCCTGTACATATTGATCCTCCTTGACTCCTGTTATTGGTAACTCAAGTTGAAAGTATATTTGCAAACAATCTTTGGGCACTGCCGCTTGCAGAGAAGCTGTCCAGCTCAATCAACCATCTTTTGAGGAACGCCACAGGGATCAATTTGAATATTTTTAAACATCAAAACAAATATCATCTACTCGAGCTGTATATGTTAAATGATACAAAATGACATTTAGGAATACCTGCCTTGGATGTCCCATGTCCAGAAGCGGTAAAGCTCAGTGAGTTTCATGGGATGTCTTGCTTGATGCCTCTTCCAGACCCAGAAGCCCTTGCATAAGGCTGTTCCATGAAGAACTGGAGCACAGTGCCATGCAAGGTCCAGGCTCTTTGCTAAGATGTGCAAGCAGAGACAAAGAACGTCACCATGTAGTTCAAGTGGGCTGTTGGGTCCATGAGAAGCAAAGCAGGTACAAAAGCATGTCCTAGAGCCCTGATTCTTCTTTTCAGAGTAACTCAACAGCAAGGAGCTTTCCCGCAAAGACCACCCAGCAGTATGGGGACCCTCCCACAGCAGGTCCAGAGCCCAACCACGTGAGCAACCAATACGGCATCAACCAGGCTGTGATGTCTTCACCATCCCACACAGCTTCAGCCCTTCACCCTCTGCTCCCCAAAATGGAGAAGCTCAGGGTGGCAGGGATTGGAACCAGATGGGCTTTGAGGGCTCATTCCAAACCAAACCTTTCTTTGATTGCATGTATGCAATTCCCTACTAAATGCCGCATGGCCCCGTGAGCGCTCTCCCATGTCTATCCTGTAAAGGTCCCAGAAAGGTCAATAATCAATTTAGCATACCTTAGTTAATCTTGGCATGGAGACTTTCACTTATTTTCTTATTAAATAGCAGGTGTGTTACAGTGCAGACAAAACTAATGAAACCAATAAACGTAATGTAAAATTCCAACTGTCTTCCATATATGCTGATATGTAAAGCAGTACCACTTGTTTCAGCCTATTGCTTCATAACATATCACTTCACTTTACTGGAGGGAGAGGTGAGGAACAGGTGGGTTACTGGGAGAGGCTCTTCCTGTGGGACTCCAGATCGGCCCACCCTGCTTGGTGCCAGGGGCACCAGAGAACAGAGGACCAAGCAGCACTTCCTGAAGAGGAAAGTGGGTGGGAAGCTCTGAGCAATGGATTTATGGATACAAAATTGAAGCTGTCCTATTGAATGCAACGACCTTAATGTTGGCTCAGGAAGCTCTGACCTGTAAATACCTACGGGTAGTGGGTACTCTGGAAAAACATCCTTACAGGCACGCTGTGTTCCAGGAGGATGCTCCTGCAGCATCTTCAGAGGTGGGCTGCAGCACTAGATGGTTCTTTGGAAAGAGTTAGCCCAGGTTTGTTTTTTTTTTTAACACAGAGCAGCATCAGCATTTTGCCATTTGTAGCTTGCTAAGACCGGGAGCCAATGCTTCCTCTGGGAGCTGTGTGGTCTCCCTGGGTCTGCATATCATCATAGAATCCTAGAATGGCCTGGGCTGAAAAGGACCACAATGCTCATCCACTTCCAACCCCCTTGTATGACAAACAGGTATAGGACCAGAGAAACTATTGTGTTACAAGAGAGTAATGAAATAAAAGCACTTACCCATGTCCTGGGTTCACAGAGGGGCTCCAGGAGGAAGGATCTCCAGATAGAGAACCTTCTTCTTTGGGAGTCAGCCCTTAAATGGGGTCTAGGAGGGGTGGAGCATGGCTTCCAGTCACTCAGGTGAAATTGTGTTCATCTGTGCCCCTGCAGCTGACTCAGCACTCGCCACAGGTGGTCAATCAGAGGTTCAGGCTGTGATTCAACAGTTCCCATACACCCCCTGCTACATGCATGGTCACCAACCAGCAGCCCAGGCTGCCCAGAGCCACATCCAGCCTGGCCTTGAATGCCTGCAGGGATGGGGCATCCACAGCCTCCTTGGGCAACCTGTTCCAATGCAGGTATCTGCAGCCTGAGAGAAAAGGGGGAATTAAACAAGAGTGGAAAGGAAAATCTGCATTTATTAACACATGTGCCAGCACCTGAGCAAAGCGAAATGTGAAAGCATTGCTGAAGGCAGCAGAATAACCAGGCAGCTAACAGCACAAAGACAGGTGTGAGCACACTGAAACGTGCCTGTTATCCAAGGCACGTGAACAGACCCAAAGCACAGGGCTAGGTTAGCATTAAAGCTCTCCTCCGCTCTGATGTTATGGCAGAGGCAGCAGAACCGAGGTCTCACCACGTGTCCATCTGCTGGGTGGGACAACCCATGGTTGACACAGCAGAACCAGAGCTCACTGCGGCCTCATTCCTCTTGGGCTCTACATGCTGATCTTTCTTTATGTGGCTTGAGATTAAGTGAGTGACGCTCAAGACAGACCGGAGGGCAGAGGAGAGTTTTGCATCTAACTCACAATGCAGGTCAGGCAACCGCTGGTTCTCCGTGTGTGACTCAGCCCAAGTGCACTCATCTCTCTGGGCCCAAGATCCTCACCTGCAGAAGGGCAGAAGGATCTCCTCACACCTGCCCGGTCCTGTGATTCCACACAGGGACCATGTCTTGTCACATGCTCAGCACAGAGGAGAGCCTTTCGGCCTGCTATCATGTGATGAAACTCGAAAATAAACAGAACAGAGCATCCCTCAGTGCCAAGGTTCAACAGTTTTTCAGGCCATCAGAGCTCAACTATTATTATAATAGGTGAGGAGCTTGCCAGAGGTGTGCAAGCATGAAGGCCAAAAGGAGAAGGGCCTCCATCTTCATTTGCTGGCTCCTTAGCAAAGCCTCTGAGCTCATCCCAGAATAGCAGCGTACAAACCTTGGTGCTTCTCTTCCAAACCAATTGGCATTTTTAGAAACTAATTTGCAAAGCCTCAGGCCCTGTGGCTACAAGCAAATCCTGGCTGCCCGAGCAGCACTCCTCAGTGATGGCATCTCCCAGACAGCAGCTTTTCTCAGATTGACGCTGTAAGATCTGCCTTCAGAAGGCAAATTTTCACCTAGAAGAAGAAAGTTCTGCCAGATGATCCTACAAACCAGGAATCTATAGGATCTCAGTTGGAGCCACAAGGGGTTACAGCACCTTGCTGAGATGTTCTCCTCATTTCCTATATCCACGAGCCTCATATCGTCATAGAGGTATAGAGTTGTAGAGTCAACAGCTTGAGTTGGAAGGGACCTCGCAGCCCACCCAGCCCCAACCCCTGCCTTGGGCGGGTTGCCTCCCACCAGGTCAGGCTGCCCAATCACATGGACTTCAGTAAACCATCAGTTTTTGGTACCCAGAATAACAGCCTTCCTAAGGTGGGCCCAAAGATGAAGATACTTCGTAGTGAGATGCAATGCTCACCATCTATCTGGGGTGCAGGATGTTGGGTCACAGCTGCCTGGGGCTGCACACCCACCTTCAAGACATTCTACTTCTGTTCACAGCTCAAGCTGAGTAAGAGGAGGCATTAAATTGATACACCTTATCTCAAACTTTCATGCACTGAAGGGCCAGGGATTTCTTTGCCACAAACAAAGCACTCTATAATAAGTCACATTTGCAAATGCCACATTCCATGGTCTAAAGGAGTTACTGCACTTTTAAAGCAGACATGTTTGTCACACTTTTAAACAAAGTTAAACACAGGCTCTGCAACACTCCAGCTCTTCTCTGCTGTGTAATCAAGGCAATTTCTGACACAGATAAGCCATCAAGAAGCCAAATGGGCTGTAGATGTCTCTGATCATTGCAGGGGAGTTGATGTTGATGGCCTTTAAGGGTCCCTTCCAACATAAACGACTGTAGGATTGTATGAGGTGGGCACATCCATGGCACAAAGCCAGCAGGCAGCACTGCCGCTGTGCTGACCCCAGAGCTGGGCACCAAACCCCACAGCACAGCACAGTGCCAGAGACACTCCGTGGAATTCCGGGCTCTCCCCCACACCGGCACTCAATTCACAGCTTCCAAAGCAGCTCCTCTGCCCTCTCCCCTTCCCGAGGTGGTGAGAAGAGATCTGATCAGCAGCAGCAAAAAAAAAAAACACCACCGGTTATCAGCTGGAAACTGGAAGGGGGCCTCAATCTGTTTTTCCTGACCATTTTGCTGTGTTCTCCTGGGGGACGGAGGGATGCAGGCACATGGGAAGGGGAATCCTCAGCCCCTGCACCCACTGTGTGCTGCATGCAGGAGTTCAAATGTGCTTCACCGAGTACTCAGCTGCTCAACGCATCCACGGGTATTTTGTTACTGACAAACAGTCCATACCCGTGGGTCATACTCTTTAAAAAGTCGTGATTTAACAATAAGAAGTAAGAAGAGAAACAAACAAACAAACAGAGATTCAAACACCAGCAGTTTCCTACATTCTGGGGGCAGGACACACTGGGTAGGATGGAAGCAAGCAAAAAGCTCTCCAAGGCCGCGTAGCACCGGGACCACATCTCCCCTCACAGCACCTATTGGACATGCAGGTGGCTCTGCAGGGCTGAGGCTCTGCTTTCGTCATCGAAACGCAATGCAAAAACCGACACCAAAGCAAACAGACCCAGAAAGCAGCAGGAATGCAGCAAACTAGTTGGAGACATCTTCTCGCACGGCCACAATGGGAACGACCCGAATCCCAGAGCCACCCGTGCTGCACGGCTCCATCACACTGCCAGGGCTGCGGTAACCCGGGGTGGATGAGAGCGGGGAGACAGACCCGGGAGAAGCCTCGGGAACCCTTTTTGTCTTACTCCTTTGAGGAAAAGCAGAGGGGTTTTCTCCAGGCGCGGTGCTGTGGGGTGATGGGCTGAGCCCCTTCCCCTGTCCCGCAGTGGGGTTATCGCGGGAGGTGGGGAGCTGCGTAATTGCCCTGTCAGGCAGCTGAAAGGCGCTCGCCTTTAGCTGATGCCACTTCAAAATGAAATTCCTTCTTTGGCACAGCTATGTCTGATATGCAGGCATCAAAGGGGAGGCAGCAGGTCGCCGGTGCCCCGGGCCACGCATTTCCCTTCTTAAAGGCAGGAATGAGAGTGTCAGCTCGGGGCCGAGGGGAGCCCCGCAGCCATCACGGCGGCCCCACACACCCTGCGCACCCCACGAACCCCCATCCAGAACCACGCAGGGACCCCGCAGTACGGGCAGGCACAAAGCGCCCGCAGCCCCTCCGTCAGCGGGGCAGTGGGGGGGACGGAGGGGAGCAGAGGAGGGTTGGAAGGGCGGTTCTTGGGGTGTTTTTGTTGTTTCCAAGAGAACGGCGGGGCCGTGCCGCCTCCCCCCTGGCTCCCATCTCCTCTCTCCACCTGCACTCCTCAGGGAGCCAAGGCTTTTGGCAAGCACTCCCGGCCGCTTTTTTATTGGTTTCGGCTAAGCCGCCCCTTTCGGAGGGTTGGAGAGCTTCAGTCATTGAAAGCACAGAAAGAAAGAAAACAAATAATAATAAAAAAAACCCACA
>PPHD01009880.1:0-14652 GCA_002909625.1 Bambusicola thoracicus | reverse complement strand
AAAAAAAAAAAAAAAAAAAAAAAAAAAAAAAAAAAAAATGTCCTGTAGTTCTGATCATCCTTCTTCCCCATCTCTGAATAAAAAGAAGTGGAGTTCAGTAACTAATGATATCTGTATCCTGTTCAAGGACTACCTCTGTCATACAGTGTAGGTATCAGCTAAGTGGAATTTGTTTCTTGCCAGTAGCAGAGTTAAGATCTTGCACATACCTCATGTCTGAGAGTATTAAATTTGCTAAGGAAAAGAAATGAAAGTACAACTGTGAAAGTTCCCTACAAAGTTGAAGGGATTTTTTTTTCTTCTGATTGTAAATAAATACCCTAAAGACTGAATTAGAGTTACAAAAATAAACAAACAAAAAAGTTGTGCGAAACACAAAGGAGGTGGGGAAGTATAAATAATCACTGCTAGGAACCATTCTGTAGTACATTTTAACTCATGAACAAGATTTCTTTTTGCCTGCCTGTTTCCAGAAATACTGCTTTCCTACTAAGTGAAGCAAGCACAGTATACTCCATTTTAGAGGAAATTTCTGAGATAGCAATTTGTAAATATTTGTGTGGAACAACATAAGAATAATGGTTGGGGAACAGGAGACTGCCTGCTAGATATTTATAAATGGCCACTAGAAGTAGTGCGTGTGGAGACTGCAGTCAAACCACGAAAGATTGCACTCACTGCAAAACACAGACGTGTTGCTCTGTCCAGACAGGTGATTGATCAGTATGGATAGGACAGCTTTCCCAGATCTAGTTTTCTCACATGCACACATTCAGTGTAAATTTACACTTTGGGAATAGCAACAGGCACATCTGAAAGCAGTACACTCCGTCAAATCAGAAAAGAAAGAGAATGCAAAGTTTGAAGTGTGCAAGCACAAGATCAGTATCTTGTCAAAAAAAAGGAGTAGGGGCAGAAGTTGATGTTTTGAAAATCATGAAAAATGAACGATGTAGTGTTAAATGCACTCTTTGTACCAACCAGTGATAACAAAATTAGTCATCAGACATTTAACTGAAGTAGACAAATACTGTAGACATTACGGTGGGAAAAAAAAGTCACAGAACAATCTCCATTCATAGTACTGTATGTAATGGAGTTAAGTCATAGGTATTTTTCTTCGTGTTCATAATTTAATTACACAGAATGACAGAGTCACAGTATTGTACATGTTGTAATGTCGCTGGGCACACATTCAATTGATGTGTGTCTCTTAGGTATTTATGAGAACTGGTAAGATTCCCCTTCAGTCTTCTTTTCTCCAGACTGAACAGAGCCATGTCTCTCAACCTTTTGCCATAGCAGAAATGCTCCGGGACCCTACTCATCTTTTTGGACCTCCGCTGAATTCCTCCTAGGAGATTCCTGTCTTTTTTGAGCTGAGGAGACAAGATCAGACACATTACTCTAGATGCAGCTTCACCAGAGCAGAGCAGAGAGGCCTCCCTCAACCTGCTGGCTGTGCACTTAATAATGCACCCCAGGATACCACTGGCCTTCTTGACCACAAGGGCACACAGCTGATCCATTCTTCATTGGCTTCCTTCTTCCATTTGAGTCTTTCCATGACTTGCTCATACACGTGTGTTTTGTGTGACTTTTGCCTTACTTCTTACTCATAAAGATGCACCTGTCACAGTGTAACCTGTCAGGGAGCTAAACACCACACAGCCCTTCACTCACTCACTCACTCCCTTGCACAGTGGGATAGGGGAGAGTATTGGAAAGAAAATAGAACTTACAGGTATATAAAAACTATTTACTAAGACAGAAAAGGAAAAGAGAAAATAAAAAGCAAATGTGATAATATTTATATATTTGCAATGCAACCACTCAGTCCCTGCTGACAGATGTCCAGCCAATCCCAAGAAGTGGCCCATGCTCTAATTCCCCACAGCTTTATGGAATACAACTATGTAGAATATAACAGTAATCAGAATTAATAATCCTCACTGAGAAATAGAAAATCACATAATTGTTGATTTTGGATGGGACTCTGGAAGTTATGTTGTTCAACCTGCCTCCTCAGGCAGGGCCACATATAGAGGGTTGCTCAAGATCTTGTCAAAAGGCTTTGAAATATTTCCAAGAAGGAAGACTTCACAACATGCCTGGGCAATCTGTACAAGTGCTGGATTCTGTCTAGTATGCCCATGTCTCTTCTGTACTCAGGGGCCCAGGACTGGATGCTGTATTCCCAGTGAGACCTCACAAATGTCAAATAGAGGGGAATCATAGAAGGATCACCTTCCCTTACCTCCTGGTAATACTTTGCTTAATGCAGTCAGAATATCATCAGTCTTCTTTGTGGCAAAGGCACACTGCTGATTCATGTTCAGCTTACTGTTCACCAGAACCTTCAGGTCCTTTTCTGCAAAATTGATTCCTAATTGAGTGGCTCCCAGGTTGTACTTTTGCCTGGAATTGCCAGAATTTGCATTTCTCCTTGTTGAACTTTATGAGGTTCTTGTCAGCCCATTTTCTCCAGCCTGTAGATGTCCTTCTGGATGACAATCCAACCCTCTGTGTGCTCATCACTCCTAGCTTTTCTTCAGTGAACTTATGAAGGATGCACTCTACCCCATTATCCATGCCATAAATAAAGATATTAAACAGGATTGAACCCAGTATTGACACTAGTTACTCATCTCCAGCTAGGCTTTCTGACACTGATTACCATAGCTTGGGACTGTCCATTTAACCAGTTTTTAACCCACCTCACTGTCTGTACATCCAAGCCATACATCAACATCTTGTCTGTGAAGATCTCATGTCAAAGCACTTACTGAAGTCAAGGTAGACAATATCAACTGCTCTTCCCTCATTCATCAGGATGATGGTTTAATAATAGAGGTTATCAAATTGGCCAAGCACGGTGAAACCACGTAGGCTACTCCTGATGATCTTCTTGTCCTTCGTGTCCTAATCATGTCCTAATGATTACCTGTTCTACTAATTACTACTAGTAATGTAGAGCAACATAATACATTAAAATTCCATCATAAAGTGTCCCATTACTCTCTGTAATTTTGGAATGGGTGACTGTAAAAATTCAGAAAGTTTTCAAGAGGGAAAAAGGGGAAAATGTGCCTTACAGAGTTCCACAAACTCCAGTGGTGATTGAACACAGTGATAAATTTTGTTTAAGACCTGTTTATTATTTCCATTAGACATGGAAACAGCAACATCACAGTCGTTTACATTATTTACTACTTCTTTAGAAATGATTGACTATTTGAATACAGAAATGGTGAGTTGCTTGAATACAAGCAACACACCTCACATATGCAGTGTTATTTATATTACAACTTGTCTACTATTTTGTAGCTACTGTGTCATGACTTCACAGAAAGATGAATCCATATTGGCACCATCTGGGATGAATCAAGTGAACTGACTATTTCAGAGGACTATTACCACTTGCAGCCTACACAGTAGCTTTATAACCTTCATAAACTTTGTGGAATAGAGGAAGCTTTTATTTTTAAAATAATGGCTAAAGTGATAGAAGCAACTCTCTTTTTCATTATTAACAAAGACAAGTATACTTACCAGTAGATTATCTGATGACAGTCATGTAAATGAAAGTCTCAGTATCAGCCGATAATTATAAACAATTTTGAGTATAATACGATCTTTAAGCAATTTTGCCCTCATCTGAGTAAGTCAAGACAATTGCAGTTTTGTTATTCTTTCTGATTATAAAGAAAAGGAAAAAAAATTCAAAGCTTAAAATCATTTGCTTTTTAATTGTTTAAGGGACAGTACACTCAGCAGAAACAGACCTGTCTTACAAATATAAAAAATTCAAAACTTCACAGAACAGATAGAACCAGAAAATGGGTCAGTGTCAGTGACGTGAATTTTTCAACACAAGATTGTAATTCTCCAGGAAATCCTTTTCAGGACCTTTTGAAGTGAACAGCATTTAAATTGGAATGAGTCTGAATTCAGAACTTATGTATTACATTTTTTAAAGGTACTGCTTTGAGCACAAGGAGAATGTAAGTCTCCTTTAAAACTACACCATTTTATGTTATTTTCTGTTTTTCTGTGAATAGTTGGTTATGCTGTTAAAAATCATCTCACTTCTAATCTGTTACATTGTTCACTTGATCTGTTCCCAAAACAGATGACATAAAATTAGTGTATTATTCTTAACGCACTGGAATTTGGCAAATTAAAAAATTAGTCAAACAAAATGTTTTAAAAATACTTCTTAAAAAAACTTACTGTAAATTTTTGTGGAGAAGAAACATAGCTACTGTAACAGTTATGAAAACTCAATGAAATGAAAAGCGTGTTTTAGGCAGCATACATTTTGTTAATAAATATGGTAATAAAAGCATTCCATTTTGCATTTCACGAGAATAATGGAGCAATATGTATAAGTACATGTATCATTTGTTATTAGCAAAAAATATGTATTTTTAATGTGAAGAAGTTTGTCATCATCCTTCCATGGAGCTTCCAGTGTTCCAATGTGTGTCCATTGTCTCTTCTTCTGTTGTTGTCCACCACTGAAAAGAACTTGGACCTATCCACTGGACTCCCGCACTTTAGATGGTTACAAATATTGATGAGATCTTCTCTCAGTCTTCCCTTCTCCAGGCTTAACAGTGATAGGTGTCCCAGTTCTTCCTTGAATGGGAGATGCTTTATGCCATTACTACCTTTACTGCTCTCCAATGGGCTCTCTCTGGAAGTTCCCTGTCTTTCTTGAACTGAAGAGCCCAGAACTGGACACAGTACTCCAGATATGGCCTCACCAGGTCAGAGTATAGAGACACTCTTATCTCCCAAAGAGTTGTTCATGTTGTATTCCATAAAAGTTTTGGGTGTATAGCACCTTTGTTTCTTTCCTCTGGACACTTTCAATGACTTTAATTTCCTTTTTATTTTATGGAACCCAGAACTGCACACAGTATTCAAGGTAAGGTTGCACGAATGTTGAGTGGGAGAATCAATTTTTTTTTACTGTATGGCTATGCTGTGTTTAATGCATCCTAAAATGTAGTTTTCCCTCTTTGCTTCCAGGACACACTGCTTGCTCATTGTTGAGCCTACAGTCGCCAGCATCACCAGGTCTCTTTCTGCTGAGCTGCTATCTAGTCACTTGTTTATACCTGTGCCAAGCACAATTTCATCTCAGATACAGAAAATAGCATTTAATTTCGTTGAATTTCATGCCACTGCTGGCTGCCCAATATTCTAGTGTAACTAGAGTCCTGCACCAGGCCCCTTGCTTCTTCATCAACAGCACTTTCAAGTTAAGCACAAACCTGTTTGTCTCACAGTTGGACAATCTGTGCAGGACGCCATGAGTGATGATATCAAAAACCTTGTTAAAATCCAGAAAGATTAAATCCAGGAGCTTCCACTAAGCAATTGATCTTATCATAGAAGAAAATCCAATTATTAAGGTATAAATTTCCCTTCATAAATCCATGTTGACTATGCCTGAAAGTAGCTTTGTTCATTAAATGCCTTTTCAGTGTCATTTTGGATAATGTTCTCCATAACTTTTCCACGGACTGAGGTTAGATTCACTGGTCTGTAGTTTCCTCATTTTTCTCTTGTACTCATCTTGTAGATCAGTATAACACTGGCTAGCTCCCAGTCAGCAGGGATTTCCCCAGACTCTTAAGACCTTTGGCAAATTATTGATGGAAGTTATTAAATCTGGTCACCCTCCCAGTATTCTGGGATGAAGCTTGTCAAGCCTCATGCAGACCTCAGCATAGCACTGCATCACCTGTAGTAAAATAATGATCATGTGCAGCAGTTTCTTTAGCAGAGTTAATACTGAGCTTCATCTACTCGCCCTGTTTCCATGCTAGAGGATGAATTCCCTCATGATATTTCTGGGCTTTGTATCAAGCTTTGACAGTCTGATACTCTAGTTAGTATACAAGCATAAAAAATAACCCATCTGAGTTGACTACATTTCATATACACATTAGAAGTATAGGTAATAAGTGGAGAATAATCCACTAGCAAATCAACCTGTGAACTCTGGTGGCTACTTACACCTGTTATATCTTTCTCATAGTGTTGTTATTTCTCTTCTTGTGGATGATACATCTTTAGCTCCATCAGTTTTCAAAATCCTTTACCCTTGTGGCTATTTAGCAGCTCAAGGTCACACATACATATATAGCTCCATGATAGAAATCTGTAAAGTTCATTAGGTTGATCCTTGTAGTCTGTAAGAGCTAATGCTGTCACCTGACAATTATCTGTAGCTGCCTTTGTTCTGTTCTCGTACCAATTAATAGATATCTATATGTATCTATAGTTCCTCTATTTCAACAATATCTACCTAGCACTTATAGATTTAAAGATTCAACCTTAAACATCATAATATTTTATATGATAAAACTTCTTCTTATTATATGATGAGAAAAATACATTAGTAACAGCAAAAGAAGGGTTATGTCTGACATTTGTATACTCTGTTTTATACTCTGCTGATACAATCTGAGTAGAACTGAAAAGAGTTCAGGTCTCCTAGGAAAAATATCTTGACTCAGTCTCTAGTGTCCTATTTTCCCAGATGGTTTAGCTGTAAGAAATGGAATCGAATATATCACTGTATTACCATTTCATGAATTAAGCAATATCATTGAGAGACAGTATTTGTAATTGTGTCTCTTGATGTTATTAGTTTTGATTCTATTTTTATAATATGACAGTTATGAAATAAAAGTATGAAATACTTTTACTGAAGTAATGACAGACTAAGAAGAGCAGTAAAGAGAGAGACAATGTTTGAAACTGCCCAGACAAGGTATGAATTGCCTGCTGTGGCCATCGTGGGCTTGTGGTAGGATTTGCCAAGAGGAGGAAAAAATAATAAGGAAAAAAAGCAGTGTTTTTTCTATAGAGAGAAAGGTTTAAATTATGCTTTAGTTCACATATGGCTGCAGAAAGTCTCTAGGAAATACTTCTGAATTTTTGGCAATGAGATTTTCCATTAATATATATGTCTTCAAAGTGTTTATACTTCTACCAACAATCCTTTTTAACAGATCCATAACTTGGCTCATTCAACATTCTCATTCAACAACCGAAATTTAGTACCAGAAAAAATCCTCTTTTTTAATCTATCTGTTGTGGGAAGGAGAAGGAATGTAAATGTTCTCTATACTTGTAGGAAATTATGCTTAGCTCATTTAAAAAAAGAAAAGAAAAAAAAAAAAAAAAAAAGGTTAAACAAGTCAACATACAACAGAAGGATGACACTTTGTATTTTATAAATTGTGAGCACTCATTTTTTTCTCCTACCATCACACTTGAAAAATCTCATGTTCTTTGTTTGTTGATTTTTTATTATTATCACTCATCATCTTTTTAGGGCATAATTCTATTCCATTTCAGAAAGACAAAATAACTTTTCAAAAAGTTCATATTTCAAGTCTGCCTGCGTGGTGTAGAACACTGACATTGTTAGCATTACACTTCTTAACCTAGGGTTGCACAGCACTGAGTTTGGTTCTACCATCATCACAAAAAAGGTAGTTGAAGCTAATAACATAACAAAGGACTAGATATGAGCTATCTATTTATACAAAGAAAGTTATTCACATTGTTGCAGTATATAATATCAGTGTTTGAGTCACTAAATCCACTGCAGAAATTCCCACTAATTTCACTGGGAAAAACTTTATAAACAACTTTTTAGTTTTAATGGAAGTTTAATGCACTTTCTAATGAGAGAAAACAAAACAGTTTTAAAAATGCAGCATATACAACTCCACGGTGTACATTTAGACTACAGGGGGAGACTTTGTGTACATGAGTGATGTGAAAGACACAGTGTACACTACATAAATTTATGCACTTGAGTTTTATGCTGAATGCATCTCCAGATCATTAGACCAAACCTTTAGTCACATATTTAATGTTCTTGGGGTACAGACATGCAACTACTGCTAACTCTGAAATAAAATAAAATAAAAATACAGACTGAAACATTATTCTACGGAATGCAAAAAGGATTAAGATATATAGATATAGATGTGGAATTAAAGAACATCAGAACAGACATGTTTCTATAAGAATTTTGTGTCTCTTTTTCCTTAGAAACCATTTATTAGTAAATAGGTCTCTGCTTTATTGCTCATTCTAACAGATCTATTGAGGATCACTGGAATTCACCCCACTGAAGAGATTTTATTAATTTCAAATGTCTTTCTTAGATGCAACAAAAAGTTGGGAGATATACAGGGTACATGTAAGCAGTCAATGTTACTTTATTAAGTGAAAGTGAATATTATGATGTTCTCAGTAGAATAGGACAGTTCCTGCAGTATGAATTTTTGTATCAAAGTCTGAAAGGAAAAAATAGTGGTGATGCTGAGAGACTGTGTGATTCCACCAAAGACTATTATTTCAAAAGACAATTAAACTGTTAGGAACAGTTAAACAGATACAGTAAAATTTATTGATAGACAGTTCTAAAGCTTTCTGTGTACTTTATAATATACTTAATAAGCCTTTAGTTAGGCACTATTTATTTATCTATTTATTTATTTACTTATGTGCAATCAAAACTTTCTTAGATGTCCATATACTACAGAATGAAAGAGCAGTAGGACTGAAGTAAATCTTGAGAAGCCCTTCTTGAGAAGAAGGCAGTATTAGCGAAGCCTATGACATCTTTGGCTAAGGAATTTCTACAATCCTCCACTGAGCTACTGAATGTAGTATTCACATTCATGTATTTTAGTACTTAACACCTTTATCACATGACAGAGAGTTACATTCTCTAAACCTTCCTTTCTGTAATTTTAATTCATGATTTCTTGTCCCCTGTTCAGTGATCACAGAGAAAATAATGTGCTTTTCTTCCCAGAGGAGCAATCTTTATTTAGAGACAACTCAAACTTATTCAATTTTTTTTTTTCAGAGATTGTTACATAATCCATTGAACTGGAGCCAATTGGTCCAAAACTACCTTGAAGAGTGGCCTGCAAAAAAGGGCAGAAACACAGTATTGTTTAGCACTGAACAATTTTATAATAAAATGACAGTTCTGAGTCATGTTCTGCATGCGAGGTATCACAAACTACAAATTTTCTGCCCTGTGTTTCTATTTGTGTTGCACATTATCCTTGCTAACTTTAGAACTTCACTACTATTCTTACTACTCTTTTACACGTTTTAGATTGAGTTGGCATCTAACTACAATTATTTGCTGAGCCCTTTTGAATTCTAATCCCTTTATGCAATGGCAGTTTTGGATCATTCAAAAGTTTTGATAAAACCTGCAAATGCAGTACATGTATACTTTACTCCACTAACCATCTCTAAAGATATGCTTTATTTTTACATTGAATTGAACCTTACTGAATCGTATATATATTTAAATATGTCCTTGGTCCTAAGCGGACTCTCACGAAACCCTCTTTATTATCTCTCCCTCTTGACAATGAGCAGCATTCAGTTAAACAGGAGAAGTTATTTCTGAGGAAGAGGAACAACCCCAGCTCTCTTCCTGTTAAACTCATGCTTACATTTCTTATGACATATATTCACCTGGCAAAGTCAACAGATATATATTTTATGAAACATAATCATATCTTTGAATGAACCCTAGAATATTTTTTAGGAATGAAACATGTAAATATGGTGAGGCGAACCACAGAGCTCTGCAAGAACAGTTCCAGTTCACAGAATCAGTTGCAAATACAAAGCTGACATATGATCAACACATCTCATGACTTGTATACTTTTTCTTTATTGCTTCTCTCAAAGCATCTGGGTGTCTCTACTGGGCCAAGATCATCTAGAACAGATATGCTTTATCACTATAATGAGTAGAATAGAATAGCTTGACCCCTGCCAGGAAACAAGAAGGAATAATTTTCCTGATTTTTCCATGATTACCATTGATGAAGTTAAGATCTATACTTAGTGAATTAGCAAAATCATTACTCAAGTTGAAACTTCTTTCTCAGTTTGATATCCTTTCAACATGATCATGTACAACATTTCTCAGACAGCTGATCAACCTTATTTATATTATCTTCAACAACTCCTAAAAAAATGGCATTAAATAATGAATTATGCATAAGAAGCAGCAAAGAGAGAAAATGAAGAAAGCAATAGGCCAGGACAGGAGAAAGATCTGGGGCAAGGGGGTTGCAGGCATTCTCAATTTTCACTTCTGTGAACTACAAGTGTTCATGAGCCTGTAAGATATGACTCAGCTCCCATCTCCCATTCCAGCTTTGTCAAGGCAATGGAAAATAGTTCTGATTTTTCAATATCCTCATCATTTATACCACTAAATTAATATTAACTTCTCTTAGAACTCTAAAGATGAGAAAGGATTGATACATTCAAAGGAGATTTGGAAAGAAGTTTTTGTACAGTCTTTCTTTTATACAAGGCAACTGCTTTAAGTCAGTGATGAAACTCACTTTTATTATGCTTATATTCACTTTGTGAATTTATTTGTCTTTGTTTTTGTTTTTGTTTTTGTTTTTTTCTGAAATGCATACGGAAAACATGCCCTTCTGGAATCAGGGTTTCTTTAAAAACATTTTCTCATATTGCACAAGTAGGTTAAAATTGAGAGTATAGAAAATCCACAATAGACTCACAACTGTTCATATTTTACTAATTGTAATTTACTTAATCTACCAAATAGCACCAGCACAGCAAAGGGAAATATTTTCCTAATGATTTTTAGCATGGAACAACAAATGATAATCATCATTTTATTTAATTATGAAGTAAAAAGGAAAAGCATCAAGGGGATATTGAAGGAAACAAAATTGAACTGTTAGGAAAAGACATAAAGATATTCAAATATAAGAACTGAGTAAGCATTATGATATATAATTGTTTAAATTAAAAGAACCAAATAAAAACAACTATCACCATTCAGAAACAACCATTCTTGAATATGCAAAAGACAGTAATTTATTTATATTCTCCTACAAACAGCAAGCATCAAATATTTACTTCTATTCTGTGTCAGTCAACAGTATTTCTGTGGTTTTGTTAGTTCTATGCATTTTTTTTACACTCAAGTTTTTGGAGACAGTACTTTCCACCATATGCTAATTTTGGGTAACAAATACTGGAAACATAAATTTGATTGGTAGCTCAGAACAATCAGAGAAATAAATAAGAGATTTCTAATTTAAATAAATGTTGGATAAATTCATATCTGAAATATTTGGAGTATTAATCAAGTGCCCTGTCTTAGTTTGAGCTATGTATGGGAACTGTTGCATCATGACCTGAACCACTGATTGATCAACTGAGGCAAGCATGGAGTCAGCTGCAGGAGCGTAGGTGAAGGCAATTCACCTTTGTGATCAGAAGGGGTGGAACCTAGTTCCACCTCTCCTGGAAGTCATTTGAGGGTTGACTGCCACTGGGGAAAGATCTCTTTCTGAATATTGCTCCCTTTGGAGCTTTCCTGTGAGCATAAGATACAGATGAGCATTTTCATTTATTTTTGATTTTCTGTTTCCACTGTGATAATCCTAGTTACAACCTGTAAAATACCAGCTTAACCATGCCTCTTTGCTGACTGTATATTTGTTGATTGTACAAGCTTGGATAGAATTGCTTTCTTTGGAGTGTCTGGTACGGTGTTGGTTTTTGGTTCTAAGAGAAAAGCAATGTTGATAACACAGCAGTGTTCATAATTACAGGTAATCAATGTTGCACAGAGCCAAGGCCATTCCTAGTAAAGAGTCCAGGGAGTTGGGAGGAAACAGAATTAGGACAGCTGACTTAAACTGGCCAAAGGGATTTTCCGTACCATCTGACGTCAAGCAGAAGGAACTTTCAAGGGTGTAAGAGTTAATCTCTCTTCCTCTACTTGGGCAGAGAGATTGGCATTGGTAAGGAGGTGGTGAGAAAGTGCTTGTGCATAACTTGTTATGTGCTTTCATATATGGAAAGAGACATATGTCATCATTTTTATCCATTTCCTTTTCTCTATCTTAGTGTATAGTTTTATCTCAACCCACGAGTTCTACTTTGTGGGTTTTTTCATACCTCTCCCCCATCCACTGGGGGGTGTGAGCAAAGGACTGTATGGTGCTCAATCACTTGCCATATCATACCACAACATGACCACAAACACTTTAGTTTCCTAGCCCAACATACAGGAATCTAAAAATGACCAATTAAGTGCGAATTAAGTCTCACTGCTCTCCAGGAGGCACACGAGGTACAGAGCATACTTAAAAACTATGGCATATAATTCTTAAACATTGGTAGCATCTTAGTTAAATGACAGAATTGCATGTGATACTTTATCAGCATTAGGTTGTAAGTGATGCTGTGTTCCTCTATTCCGAGGTCTTGAAGAATTTCATTTGCAGTGTGAAAAGAAAGAAAGGCACACTATTTTTTAATGGACTTGTGGCTACTTTCTGTGGTGGTGGTGTTGTTCTGTATATTGATTATATTTTGCTTAAGAATGCCCACTGGTTATTTCACTACTTGTACCAAAGCATACTTTACTTTAAAAAAAAACAAAAATCTTGGCATACTCTTACTGATGTTCTCTCTATTCTGCCTATATAGTTCATGTAAAATGTCATCCCTAAATAGCATGCTGATCACGATTTCTTTGGTTATCCTTGAAATTTTCATAGAATAAAAAGTAATTACACATGTGGATTATCTTTTCAACCCAGAGCTTGACATTTCTATGAATACCATTTAAAGCAACAACAAATTGATTCACTGTACCATATTAATAGATAATGGAACTGATGTGTTCAAAACTGTAATTTTAGTACATAGCATATGTCTTTTTATATAACTTTCTGTCTCATGATTAGAGCAGCGTTTTGTATTTTGGATGAATAATCCACTTCGTATGATGTGTTAATAGGTGTATGTCAACTATTATAAGAAAACAAAGGGATGCATACTCATCAACTCATAACTTTAAACTTTTAAACCCTCTTCCTATCAAATTACCATTAGAATCAATCAGAAGTCTCTGGTCATGGACACGGCCATGTAAGCACACAGACAACTTAATTTGTCTCATCATAATAATAGGAAAAAATGCATTGATCTACTAGCACTGTGTTTACTCTCCATTACATTCTATAACAGCAAGTCTCTAAGAAAATAGAATTCATTAATGTTGTACTAAGCTACAATAAAATCAATACATATATCTGTATACTTGAACATAGATTGACTAAAGTTTGAACTAGTGTTATCTGAAAGAATGTCATTTTTACATTACAAAATGACTACAAAGAGTTTTTAGTCTTGTCTTCTATTCTTGATTAGTGTGCGTGTGTGTGTGGATGATTACAAGCTGTAGCTTGTGTTTATTTCCAGGATAATCAGCCTGCCAGTTTACCATCAAATCAAAACACCTGCTCTTTTTCCATTTAAAATCCCATAGGAGGGATATTTCAGTTAAATAAAATAAAAATTCCCTACATGAATTCTCCTTGTGAAACCACAAAAGCACATTCCAGAAATATAGTTACCATAGAATTCAAGCCATATAATTAATATAGAGCTTCCATAAATGATCTTCGCGTTGCTTGAAGTAATGTATATTCAGAAAAAGTCAGAAGTCAAGCTTAAACTTCAAAATGAATGTGTAATTTTCTCAAATGGAAGCATTAAGCTATTTTTGCAAGTGATGAAAATAATGCTGTGAAACTGGAAGCACAGTCATAGTTTCTACTATAAATGGTATTTATATTTTTATTTAGCAGCTTGTTCACGGAAATATACATACACTCTCATATGTCTCTCATACACACACAACATGCATACCAGAAAATCTGAAGAATTTTAATGCTGGAATAAAATTTCATTTCTGATTGAGTGTTACACATTTCGTTTTGACATCTTTCTTTTTTGCCTGGCAGGGTATGAAGAAATTAAAAGCTTTCTCCAGAGCGCCTTGGAATCTGATAGAGATTGATAGTTTCTGCTTCAAATGTAAGATAAGGAAAGAAGACTTTGAAAATCAACAGGCAATACATAAATTGAGCTGCCTCACAGCAGTAAAACACCACTATCTCATTTTCCAACTAAGAAATGCTGTGACAAGGAGATAAGTTTTAATAAAAATACTGGAATGTTATAATGCTGCCTTATACAATGCAACCATTATGCAAGCATCTTCAAGTCCTTGAGTATTCTTTCATTAAAGAAAAGAATTGGCTGAAGAGTACATTGTTAGAGCTTATAACATAAGCATATTTTAAAAAAAGAGGGGAAAAAAAACCCAAAACAGCAGAACAACAAAAAACTCACAAACATATAGCTTATCACGTTCGCAGTGATGAGATATCTGGTCCAAATCTATCTATGTCAAATAGAATGTGGCCAATGAGTTCAAAAGCTTAAGCATCAAGCTCCAAATTTCCATCAAAATCCTCTCTTTACACTTCATGCAGACTGTAGAAATACAGCTACTGCCCAGACCTGTTATGTTTGTAATTCTTAGAAAAGGCACTTAAAAATGTGAATAATTTGCTCTTGATGATTAGAAGGAGGTACAGGAAGATACTAACTGACATTTGTGGTCAATGGAGCTGAATCCAGTTGGCGGCCGGTCATGAGCGGTGTCCCCCAAGGCTCAGTGCTGGGGCCGCTTCTGTTTAACATCTTCATTGATGATCTCGATGAGGGGAT
>PPHD01009879.1:0-20195 GCA_002909625.1 Bambusicola thoracicus | reverse complement strand
TGATGAATTGCAAACACTAAGTTGTAACTTGCTTCTTGTGTTCATCAGCTGTTTTCTGTTCTGATTAAGGTATTACCCCTTTCTTTCTCAGCAAACAAGGAAGCTTGCATGTACATACTTGACTTGAATTTAGTGTTCATGTAATGCAGATTTGCAAGTCTCTAGCAATTGCCAAAAAGATAAGTAGGACAGGCTACTGTCTGAATGCAAAAATGTTTGAGGATGAGATTTAAGAGGCTTTTTTTCATTCCAATTGAGAGGAGATAAGTGAAGGCCTAGATGGCTTCAGATAGCACAGTCCTGGTCACAGTCTTTCAGAACCTCTGTATATGAGCAAGATTGCTGCTTTTGGCAAGGAAGATTATGAAACCAATTTTGTTCTGAGAACTAAAATCTAATGAATACTCCTGCTGATAAGAAAGCAGAAACTTCTCTAAGACAAGGTTTCAGAATACCGGGAAACGTCTTCACATTTCTAGGAGCTGTGGCGATAATGGTTGTAAAAGTCTTGGGCATGTGGAACAGCTCAGAAAAATGAGCTTGAAATGTATAATTTGCTTCCAGGCTGTCACGTCACTACAGAAAGCTGTTAGAAGTGTCTTTGCTCAATCTTTAAAGCCTGAAATTCCAAACTTGCAGTGCACAGCGACTCTTGCGTTGGACCGTTTCTGATTTATCTATTATCCTGGATCAAATTCATTTAATTAGAGGAAAAACTGAAGACAGTCCTGAATTTCTAAGCTGCTGAGAGAGCTTTTGTTTTCTTAGCAGCACAAAATGGAAGGCTGAATAACCCGTATCCTGTAAGCTGTAGGTCGTGTGGCATTTTACCTGGAAGCCATCTATGAGGTGGTGTGACTCCAGGAGTACGTGCTCGCCTCTGGCAATTGTAGTGCAGCACTTAGTTAATTATCAAGCTCATTTTGTGATCATAAATGATTGAATTGTATAGCTTATTGTGAAGATTCCTTTACAGGTATTTCTTACAGTATCCTTATGTTTTGCCTGGCAGTAGACAAAATTTATGAATAAGATCCGAAACACATGAATTTACAGCGCCTGTAATTGGTTACAGTCTCTGAAAATGCTCAGTTTCCACTAAAATACTCTTACAACTCTGTCCATGTATGTTTTTGTCATGGAGTTAAAGAAAACTCAGTCCTTGTTGACAATGTCACGAAACAGTGTCAGCTTGTAGTTAATACTGGTACTCTAATTCTTTTGTACAGGAGTATACTGAATTGCGCATAAATGTGTAGCTTTACCATTGTCAGTCCAATTAAGGAGCTGAAAAGTAGGATAAATATTTGTTTAAACTCGTTGACCCACTGCATCATCAGACAGAGTTTAAATTTAAGGTGGAAAATAACCATATTTTGCCTGTAGTTCTGCAGTGCTTTTGCAGTGCCTTCAGTACTAATCCCTCCCTTCCTCAGAATGCCCATAGGTCATGTCTTCCTTTCTCAAATCTGCTAAAATGTGGCATCTACCCTGTGGCTGGTTCTTCTGACTCTAAGGTAGGAAGATAAGGCAATGTAAAAGTTGACCTTTCTCTAACAACAAGACTCTCTTTTATGAAAATAACTGTTCTGCTTATGCCCTCTGTGACGGCGACGTTTACTGTTGCCTACTTCAGATGGAGGCAGGGGAAGAAAACATGTAATCTCTGTGTCAGCAGCTTTCTAACGCAGATATTTACACGGAATTCTTCTGTTTTCAGATGTAGAAGTCAGAGGTGATTTTTTTTAAATGTAATGTAGTGTTGGGAAGCTCTGCAGAACTCTGAATGTGGTGGTATCTTTTCTGGGTGTGACTGGAAATGCTGCTTAGTTCTCCATATTCAGTTTCTCAGTTCTTCCATATTTAAAATGATGAACTTGTCACTGTTCAGCTGTTGCAGTTTGGATAGACTTACAGAAGATATTGGTGTCTGTTAATCCTTTATTTTTCCTTTGAGGGGATCTAAAGCAGAAAAGTTGTGAGATTTACGGAAGTATTTTTATTTAATTAAAAAAAAAAAAAAGAAAAAAAGGATTTTCATGTGTGTTATCTCAGTGGCCTTATTCTTCAAATACTTTGCATCTTCAAGAGCCAGCAGTGTTTTATTTCCTTGTATCTGTCTCCCTTGTGGGGTGGATGCCTTCAGAGCTTGTTGGAAGAGATAGTATTGTCTTCTGCAATCATCGTTCTGTTGTTTGTTTTGTTTGTTTGCTTTGACTGCACTCAGGTGCTCAGGGTAAAACCAGTTGGTTTGATTTCTGTTACTGTAATGGTAGTTTGGGAGTGATCCTTCCCAGGTGGAAGCAGAAGAGGCATTCTCCTATCAACTCCTCTTCTGGTAGGTCCACTGTGTTTGAGGTACCCTCAGAAATTGGAAGGCCTTTACTTAAAGGAGAGCAACATGTAAAATGAAGGTGTTAAAAGTAATTTCTAGGTATATGCAGATAGTCTTATTTGAAGTTGTGTACTGGAACTTGACTATACATCCAACTTACGTAGCTGCATCTCAGAAATGCATTTTTAGGGTAGGTTAGTGACTTTACTAACTTAATTAAACATGAACTGCTGAAGAAAATTGACAGGAGTTTTATTTTCTTGTTTTCTGAAGTATTTCATCTGCCACTTTGATTAGTGCACCAAAAAGGCATACCTGCATGAGCTTCTTTGTTGCCTTCTTACAGCATCCCATGTATGATATCTTGACTTTTGTGAGATTTTTTTGTTATACTTCACAGTCGTGTCTTGAGTTGTATATTTTTTTCACTTCTCAGCATTAAACATGTGGATTAGATCAGAAACTGATAATTTTGTTTGTATGTGATAGAATTTTTCAGCCTATATTACAATGAAGAGTAATAGCATACAGGAAGGCACAGCAGGCATGAAGCAGTCACTCAGCCTGTTAGTGTCCATCTTACGTTGCTTCTCTTTGCAGCTTCTGAGAAGCGTAGCTGCAGTCTGACATTTTAACTAGTTTAATTTAACTGGTTTTTAACTAAAAACCAGCTACCCTAGTTCACATCAAGTGGGTCATTTTAATCAGTCTCCAGTTGTTTTTTAATTCCTCCTGACAATATCAGATAACTTGCTTGATCTTCAGTAGCAGTTGTTCTGTTTCTTTCATTTTGTAAAGCTTTTTCTTTTGCCTATCAAGTCTGCATATTAATTGATTTTCCTAGAAAGCGCTTGACTGTGTGTCCTGACAAAACAAGCAGTTTCAACATCAAATGCACTTAAGAAGTCCTCACACTGAACTTGTGTATGATGTCTGCTTTGTACGGGAGGGAATTGACATTTGAAATTACGGATCTCCATTGCGTATTTGCTGGCAGTCCACTGCAGGACTGACAGTAATGACATGCCTTTGAAACCCTTCTGACTGTTCTTAGCTGCTGTAGGATGTCTGTCGTAACTGACAGAAGAGTTTAAAATAAATGATGTTACACAAATACCATCTTGCTTTTACAGTTTCAGAAGCAGAAAAGTAAAGTTGGGCCAAAAGGATTAAAAGGATTGGTGAATAACTCAGTTTTAAGTAAGTTGTAAAATCTGAGAATGCTTAGCAAAGTTGATTTCATTTGCTCCTCAACTTTCTTACATGTTAAGTGTAGGAGATTTTAGTATTTTTTGTTTTCCAACTTGTTTTCTGTCCTCTCCATCAAACTCTCCAACTCCCTATCAGAGAATGAGCACTGGAGTGGCCATACAGAGCTTCACTTTAATGAACAATTTTACACGCAGAAAAACCAGCATCAGCCTGAGGGTTTGCAGGGTATTGCTGGAGTGTGAAGCATCAGGTGAGCTGTCTGCTGCATCTGGAATTTGTATGGCCTGTGGAAGAGACGGTGGAGAATTCCCAGTCCTGAGGGCCAGTGAGTTCAGCTGGGAGCAGCTGTCTGCACGTCCAGTGCAGAACTGGTGTTGCTAAATTTACAGGCTTGGGCTTTTAAATGTGCAGTGCCTCGAGTGCTTTTGTCAGTACGAAACTAAACAATTGTGAGATCCTGCTTCAAAAAATGAGTGCTTGGCCGTATTTCCCTTTCTGAATTTTTCTTTCATCCCTTCCCTCGTTGTGCTAGCTACAGAAACCAAAAGTCTGCTTTTTGAAGCATTTCAACAAAGTGTCTGTATGTTGCGATGAAGTGAGGACATTGTGCATGAAACTTTAATTCAGGTTGGGAAATTATGAGTTCCATTCGAGTATTTTTATGAGGGAGCTCCAAGGAGATAGCTGATTGATGTCAGAATGTTTGCTTTTGCAGGGTTTGCACATACACTGCTGCACATTGCAGAGCTGTGCAGACCCTGCATGTGGTTGCTTTTCCTTCATCTTCGCTGTCCCTGCACACAGCTTCTCATGTGTTCCTGGATAACACACGTGTATGTGCTTTCTTCTTAACTGTATTAACATCAAGATTAGAAAGGACTGTTTGGAAGTGAAAGGATGGCAAGGGCAGCTATCAGGCAACTTCACATCATTTCTCCTTTTGGCTCCAGTGCTTTCCCATTATTTTAGCTAATTTTTTGTCAATGTGCAAACTTCGCAAATTGCCAGATTGGGCTTCCAAGAGGAGTAATGTGCATATTCTTGAAAGATTACAGAGTGAGCATCTCCTGTGTTGCTAACATCTGTCCTGCTTAAGGCAATAAATACACAGTACACGCTGCCAAACTGGATCAACACTGTTCATTTGACATTGAACAGGTGTCTGTAGCAAGGCTGTGACTCCCTTTCCAGTCATTCTTTGGGTGGAAGAGGGTAGGTCGTCACCTCTATCATACACAAGGGCAGAAATTTCCACTCCTTTTTTTTTTTTTTCTGTTTGTAAACGAGAGGAGTCTGGTATTTGGAATGATGTGGCTTCTAAACTTGTGCCTTTTGGCTTTACACGAGCATTTAGCTAATTTCAAAAGCTGCTATGACAAGTGACCTTTTTCTCTAGATAATCTACGTGAAATATGGCTGCTTTTACAGGAAAACCACAGCCCACAGTGTGGCATACAGCCCCTGAGCAGATCTTGTTCACTGTGATTTTATGAAATCACTACTAATGAAATAACATATTTCTAGTAATGCATACTTGCTAGCAAAGCAGTAATAGAAAGAGATTTCAAGGGGAAAAGGAGAATAATGTTTTTCGGTAAGAAGATAGATATACTAAGAATACATTTTGAAGCCTTGTAGTAATGTAATTACAATACAAAAATATAGCAAAAAATAATAAGCATGCTTGTCTAGCTTGAAATTTATGCATGAGATGAAAGTGCTTGTTTTTTTTGGACCCCTAAAGCTACATTTCTGAACTTGTAAATACGTAGTCAGAGTAACTAAGCTGTTCAGTCACCTCGTGAGACAGAACCGTACTGGTCAGTCAAATGGAAGAGAAAATTGTACTGTGATGCTTTTTAAGTGAGCTCATGGAGTTCTCAGTGTAAGGGCATGAGTCTTTCAGCTCTCTATATAATGAAAATATTTTGAGAATTGCTTTATAGACGTATTTCTAAATGCTTTCTTTAAGAGTGTCAGGATTAGTCACCGAGTTTTTCTGTAACAACGCATGGAAGGCTTTTTGGATTACTACTTGTGCATAAATGCAGGGCGCAGAGTTTTAAAGAAGGTTGAAGAGGCTGGATTAATTTTGTGTCCTCTTTCCCCGCATTGACAGAAATGAAGAGAGTTGGGAAGTGCTTATACTTGAGGATAAGTCATGAGATTCAGAATCTGACAGCAAGGCAAGTTCACAGGAACCAGAGCCGTAGGCAGCTCTGGTCTGTGAATCTATTTTTTATTAGGTAGGTACTTTACTAAGGGACATGGTTTAGTGGGAGAATATTGGTGGTTGGCGGACGATTGGACTGGATGATCTTAGAGGTCTTTTCTGACCTTAGTAATTCTGTGATTGCATGATTCAGCACTTAGGTGTGCACTTGGCTCCTTCATGAGATGCAGAAAGATATTACTGTGTTGGCATAGCAGAATCTCACGCTCAAGCTTTCTGGAGGAGCACTGATGCAGTATGGTAGGGGTCTGCTCACTGGTGAGTTAGGTGTGCCCTCATACCTAGCAGTCCTAGGGTTTTTCAGCGTGGAACTGAGTACAGAATACATTTGCTGTCGTCTTCTTCTTCCCATCGAGTCCTAAATAAAGGAGTTTCAAAACCTGACTGCATGCCCTTCAAAATAAATACCTATCTTTGTTCAGAAACAAGGGCATAACCCTTAAAATATTTCATGCAGACATCTGAAATGATTGCTGGAAAGGAAAAGGGTCACTTGAAGATTTAGATTTCCTTAAGAGGAGAAGCCTCATTTGAAGTTGAAATTTAAAGGCTGAAAGATTTCTATCTTTCAGATAATCTATCTGTAGATTAATAGATGTCCCTCTTAGAGCAGGCAAAAAAAGCCTTATTTCTAGATTATTTTGCCTCTTTACTTTCCCGTTCCCTTTCCCTTCTTCCTTTTTATCGTTCCATCGTCACAGAAACAAACACTTACTGTTCCTATCAAAAATATCCTATAGATTCCAGAAGCTCTAATACACTTTTTCAAATACACCTTTTATATAACCGGTATCACTTTATTTTTTCATTGTCACTTCTTTTCTTTTTGAACAATAATTGATTAATATATCATTACAATTATTTATTAGATTATTTTCCTTTGTTTTTCAGACCTTCCTGTACTGTACTGTATCTTCTGCTGCTAAAGGTAGTGTAAAAATAGCGTAGTATGGTATTACTGCAAGAAAGATGTTTAGACAATGTTTAGACAGCTTCATATTTCCTGGATGGCAGTATATTCCTATCAGTTGTACTTTTGGAGGCTAACGTTCAGCATGTTCTTGACTGAGCCTTTTAGCTGGCTGTTTCTAAACACGTTTCAGGTTTAGAGAAAATGACTCTTGGATGAGAGCTAAGCTGGCTTGCAGATTGTGTGATAAATCTTGGAATCATAGAATGGCTCAGATCCCATCACGATGGGATCATCTAGTTTCAGCCTCCTGCCATGGGCCGGGTTGCCGCCCACCAGATCAGGCTGCATAGGGCCCCATTCAGCCTGGCCTTGAACACCTCCAGGGATGGGGCATCCAGAATGTCTCTCCCTGTTCCAGCACCTCCCCACCCTCAGAATATAGAATGTTCCCCTAACATCTAACCTAAATCTCCCCTCTTAAAGTTCATTCCCCCTGTACTATCATTATTAGGCTGTCACTCTCTCTCCTGGTTGTCAGCTCTAAGTATGGGAGGGCTGCTGTGAGGTCTCCCTTGAAGACTTCTTTTCTCCAAGGTAAAATGAGCTCAAGTCGCTCAATCTTTCTTCACAGGAGAGGTGCTCCAGCCTTCTGAGCATCTCTGCGGCCCTCCAGCAATAGCCAGTTCTTGGTATAGAAATTGGTACTATTTAATTTCTTTCCAAATACACTTGCATTTGAAACACTGTACAGACAGAAACACTTAGTGCTAAACATTTTCAGAACTGTTTTGCTGCAGCAGCTGTGGCCAGCAGAGATTCCCTGCTAAAATGCACTGACCTTGTGAAAGATACTGTAGTCAGGCAAGCTGATTTAATCTGGTACAAACATGTCTGATGGAGTAGGGTATAACAATCACAGTGCATGCAGCAAACATGGGGTGGTCAAAGCAGTAAGGGAAATTAACACAAGAGAGAAGCAATGAGCTGTTATGAACTGAAGTTGAGTTGAGCCAGTAGAGTCTTTCTGGTGCAGCTGAGAATGGTTAGCATGCAGGAAGCAGTGCTCTATGAGAAGTGTTGCGATACATGACACAGTGCTTTCTTCTCAACCTGGTATCGGAGAAGTCATTTTGAAGAGCTCTTGAAAATTCACATATAGCATAATTTGATTATTTTTTTTTAATTGGGGTGGCTTTAAAATTCACGCTACCATTTTAACAGCAGTTATGCCCTCCTACGGCCTGGAGCGAATCAAGAAGATCCCGGTGCCATCCTTGACATTGAGACTGAGGTGTGTTACGTCTGTCTAGAACACAGTTACACTTATTTTTACTGCTTTTTGAAGATAAAACCTTGACACGTTTAACTGAGGGAATGTGATCAAAGTGCGAGCATATACTTAAAAGATCTGTGGAAATAAGGCAGAAGAAGGGTATAATAAAGACCTTTAAAAATGTCATTTAGCATATCTGTTCTGGATGGATAAATTGATAAAACACGTTTGTCAGCTTGGAACACGAGAGGTACAGTACTGTAACAGGTGCTGTAATGAGGCATTGGGTTGTAAATAAAAATGCATTACCGATTCTAAACCCTTCTTTCCTTCCATTACAAAAAAACCCCCCAGAAAAGTAAAAAATGTCTTGTTGTCAAAACATTTCCAATATGGCCTATGCCAGCTTTGAATTTAAGTAACTTGAATGTTTTTGTTAATGCAACTGTCTTTAAGATCCTCAGAATTCTTGCAGACTACAGAGACTGATGGCTTTTTATGCCATCCTATTTTCAGATAACTGAAAAAAGATCGATGCTCATTTTTTTTCCTGCAGTTGTTCTAAAGCAATTTGGTAACACGCTTTCAGCATTAGCTTTAAAGGAAAAAATAAAAACTGTAGACTAAGCAAAAGGTAGCCTGTGAAAATACGAAAACACACAAAAACCAAGAAACTTTGCAGCACAAAAGCAAAATGCTGTTATTGTAGTATGTCTTTAAATAAAAATAAGCTTTTCACATTGTGAGAATTATGTGGGGGGGAAACTTAGTAAAGTCATAGAACCACAGCATACCAGAGCAGGCTGTTCAGGGCCCCATCCAGCCTGGCCTTGAACGCCTCCAGGGATGGATGGGGCATCCACAGCCTCTCTGGGCAGTCTTTTTCAGCACCTCACCACTCTCCTTATAAAGAACTTCCTCCTGTCATCCAACCTAAATCTTCCCTCCTTCAACTTAAAACCATTTCCCCTTGTGCTGCCGTTATCTACACTTGTAAGAAGTTGAGCATATGAAGTTCTGTCCCAGAAGGGCTGGGAAAGGAGAATTTGAATGCTGTGAAATCTACAGACTGGTACTGGTGCTGGAAGCAATGCACAGTAATGTGCTGATCCAGCAGCAGGTCTGATAACAGGTGGAGAAATAATCTTTTCTGCTTTGTGTGTGTACAGACTAGGTTAATACATTTGTGTTTCCTCAAGCTTGAGAAAATTAAGTTATTATTTGGCTTTTTGGAAATACAGGTTTGTAAAAGGTTTGTGATTATATGGAGTCCCTCTTTCTCTGTGATAGGCGTCTAATTCTTATTCTTGCATTAAAATACACTTTAAGTTTTTGTTGGTTTTTTTTTTTTAAAGATTTCTGACATCTTTACTGAATATAAAGTACTGTGTTTGGGATATGTCAAGGAGAAAGTCATTGCCTGGAGATATGTCATGGTTTGTTCCACAAAATTCCTTTCATGTTTAATTGACTTGAACTATTTTAAAAATTACTGCTTCATTTTTGCTGATTGTTTCTCACAGACGTCCTGCATTTTAACACGAACGTTAATTGGTTATGAACATTATTATTTAAGGTCAGGCCTTGCTGTCATTAAACAACGAAGCAAGGAGGAAGTAGTGCTTTTGGGAACTGTGGAGAGCTGGTCCAGCTGCTGAAATGATGCACCTGAGAGGTGGAAAGTGGTTAGGCTTCTGTGTGCCCGAGTCCAGTATGAGGAGCCAGTTGTGTATTCTTCTGAAGCTGGGATATCAAATAATGGAGAAAGTGGTGACTGATTCTCATCCCGTCTGTCTTCACCCCTCCTCACCTCAGATTCACCCAGGAAAAGATGCATTCTGTACAGGAAACCATTTGCAGAGACTATAAGCTAGAATATAGGAGCGTACTAGCAGAAAGATAGGTGAGATTGCCAAAAGGATTTTTGCAGCTTTTTTTCCTGATTTTAATAAAATCCCTGTTTATTTATTTAATTTACAAGTTGTGTGATGTATGAACAGTAATAAAATCTGTTTTGCTTTAATTTTGTTGCTCTGGCTGCTGTCTGCGTGGACTCTAGAAGTCAGTTCGGAAAGGAGCGGGAAATGCTTAACCAGGAAGGAGAGCATGAGTAGGTGAAAACTGGCATTTGGAGCAGGCTTCACTGAAATAGAGCACAGCACAGCATGGGGTTGAATTTCTTTGGCTTTTCTTGTTATGATCCTCATCAGAATGTTTGAGATTATTTTATCCTGAAGTTACTGATACAGACTCTAAACCTTAACACTGCATAGCTGTAATATCATAGAATCGTAGAGTTATAGAATGACTCAGGTTGGAAGGGACCTCAAGGATCATCAAGTCCAACCGCAGCCTAACCATAGTACCCTAACTCTAACTACCCTCTGCTAAATCATGTCCCTGAGGATATCTATTTAGATGAAGAAAGTCCAAAACATTTATGTCACTTGTCAGGTGTCCTTCAAAGCCAGCAAAAAAGCATTAAACTGACTGTAGAGATAAGCACATATGGTAAAAACATAAAAAACAAAACAAAAAAACCCACATCCAATCACCCAAAAAAATCACTCTCAAACCCTTTTTTTCTTCTAGCTGTTGAGATATGTATTTATTCTTCATTTAGATCCATAGAAACCCCAAACATTTCGTTTTCATTTTCATCTGATTTAGGTCTCCCTGCTTGAGCAAGGACGGTGGACCAGATGTCCTTTAGGGGTCCCTTCTAACCTTAACCACTGTGTCATTCTGCAGTAGGTGGAAGAAAGACTGCAGAGTAAAATTCACTACACCTTCAGCTGTGCCAATATAATGTTTATGAAGCTGCAGGGCAAACAAGAATAGGAAAATGAAGTAAAACCATTGTGCATGAAGGTTTACTAGAAATTGTGATTGCTTCAGTTTCCAGTGGAGGGAGCCTAATAAAAATGCACTTTTAGGAAGGGGACTGCGGTATGCAGGTAGTTGCAAATTGGAATGCTGTGATGTACCAAAGAAAGTACAGCTTTAAACTCAGTCTTTTTCTTAACTGTTGTTAACTTCTTGACTTCTCTTTCATGGTCACTGGGCTTGTGCTTTCCAAAAGGAGTGTCCTGTCCCAGATCTTGCAGTCAATTTAAGGCTAGCGTTTTGGCTTACAGCTTTTGATGAATGTATACCTTAATCTAAGAAGGGCTTATGCTTATCATACGAAGATCAGGAAGATTGTTGGTAAGGTCTAAAACTTACATTGTTTATTGGAAGGAATGGCTTATGTGGAATGTATTTAGGTTGATGAATTTGCTTTTCTTGTTAATAAAACTAGTGAGGTGAAGGGAATTACATCTTTCAAGAATTCCTACTGATTTAAAAACCAGGAAATTGCTAAACTTTTTTTTTTTTTTAATCAATCATGTTTGTACATGTTTGTCTGATGTGGATTTGATTAGATTCTTCTTCTGTTATTAGCTGTGTCATTCATGTGTTCAGTCTTTAAATAATATAATCTCTACCCCAAGCAGTTCAGAGTTGGGAAGAGTTTTTTGTATAAAGCGTGCTTATAAAACTGGTGAGCAGAGGGTATAAAGCTCTTGCTTCTACAGCTGCTTTTAAAATCTTCGTTGTTGCTGTCTGGTCATGAACTGAAGAACACAGTACAGAGAATTTGATTTGTAAGTGATGCACATAAAACTACAATTTACCAGTTACAAAATCACGAGGGTAAGAAATTGACCTGATCAGAATCAGCGTATGTTATGAGGAGGGGAAAAATAGGAGAGGGAGAAATTACAGAAATATCAATATGGGACAAATTTAGAGTAGATATTACACATATTAGTAATGAATAAGATAAAATTGTCAAAATAGTTTTGATTAAAGGATCGAGAGTGGCATGGAATGCATGGAGTTGACTGAGACAGGAAATGAAAGGCTGAGGAGCATAGCCTGGCTTGAGATGCAGGAATTAGCCGACCACTTTGTTTCCTCAACTAGTAATTGATGGGAAGCAAGCTAAGGAAATCATAGCAATAAAAGATGCTGTTATAGCGTATAGAAAGAGGATACGAGAGGGTTGCAAAAAGATAAAAAGAAATATGACCACCCCTGGAACACAGAAGTTCTGATGGGAGATGATGGTTATTGTTATCAAAAGGCGTTCAGTACGTTTAACTAACGTTTTAGGTGAAGATTTCAAGTTGCAGGGAAGAAAACCGAGCACATCACTGAAAATGGCTAAGTTAAATTTGGAAGGAACAGTTTTTGTGGTTCTTTGGTTGGAATGTTTAAAAAACATGTAAGTTTTCACAGCGAGCAGCTGTTCAATATTAGGAGTAGATGCGTTCAGGGAAGCTCTTATGGCAAAATGCTGGAACAAGGGTTGGCGATGATTGGGCCAGGTGACCTGAGTCCCATTTCAGCCCTTTCTGAAAAGCAGGATTCTGAGGCAGTTTGCTACGTTTTCCATTGTGGTTCATATGTTAAATTGTTCAACTGAATTCTCATTAGAAATGCTGCTTACCTGGAGCTGTGTAGAAGTGCTGTAGCATTGCGGTTCGGTCTTTCAATGAAATCAATTCCCATTAAAATTCCTCAGTCCACACTGGAAAGTGGAAAAAATAATGAGTTGTTCATAACCAGGCAGACTTGGGCCCTGTGTCAAGCATTAATTAGTACTGCTGTAGTTAGTGTAACCTGGTGCAATCTTAATTACTTGAGACATGAACAATAAGGAGCTATTTGACGAGAATGAAAGTAATAAAATAAATGAAATAAAGGATGAAAGGCAATAGCGGCACTGTGTCTGGAGTCCAAGATTTGTGGTGTTCCTTGTTTAATACTACATGAAAATAGCACGTGTGCAAATATTTGTGGTTGCAGTTGCTCTGAGTAGAACTTGTAGGGCAGAAAATGTTTTGGGTCTTGGGTTCACATCTCCTCTCATTTTTATGGTTATTGTCCATTGTTACTGACAGTGAAGGGCTGCCTGCTAGGAGAGGTTTAGGATATATTTAAAAGAAAATAGCACTCACTGGAATGTCTTACCAGTTGGTTCTAATACGTGCCCCTGACCCTCTGAGATCTTGTCTGTTTTATTGAGCCACTTCTTAAGTTAGACTTCTGAAAGTTATTGGAAATACAAAATTAACCCTTTGTTTGTTGTAATGAAGTCTCTGCGGTGAAGCAGGGATCTGGACATCCTTTATGTCCCTAGCAGTGCTCTCAAAGGCAAGACAGGTTTTCTAGGTGTAACAACCTAATCAGCAGCAGGCAATTGTGAGTTAGTGGTGGAATTACATTTTTAATAGAATGCTTTTTCGAATAAGGCCTGGAATTCTCATGTACCCTTTTTAGTATGAAATTTCTATTACTAAATTGCTTTACAACAGCAGGGAAATATTTGAATTCTTTAATCTGAAATAGAGAAGTGTGCACGGAGGTAAAACATTAGCCAGGGGTTCCGCAGCAGTTTGAAGGTGAATTCAGGAACACAGTCCAAGCACTGTCTGCTGGGCTGCAGGATATCTTAATTCTGGCTCTCCTCAGCAGAGGGGAGCAAGGCTATTCATAATGTGTTAGAGACACTGAAATCTGAACTATTTGATGCTATCAGACACTCTGAAATAGAAAATAAGTATATCTGAGATGCTGTCAAGAGCTCAAAGGAAGAAACCCAGGCATTCATTTATTCCGTTTGATTTTGTGCTGTAACCGCTCTGCATGTCTGGACTGTATTATTGCAATTTACTCCTTTGTGTTTTAGTTGGCAAAACAAACATAGTACTCACAGCACACTGGTGGGTGAGTGGGTTTTGACTATTATGGTGGTAATGGCGCAGTCAGAAACAGTGTAAGAGAAACATCAGATTTGCATCTCAGTGTGGCTGTATTATGTTATGTAAAAACAGGTTTTATAGAAAAAGTGAAGGAAGAGGTCGATAAAGGATTGAGCTGTGCTGGTCCTGACATTACAGTGATCCATTCCTTTGCCAGTTTTATACTACTCATTTGTGGCTGCAGCAGCATAACAAACACAAAGGCTTTGTTTGAGTTGAGTGTGGTGTAGGGGTTCTGGTACCTTCTGACATAAATGAGCAACTGGGCATAGCTTTTAGACTGGAGTCAACCTAATGTATTATCCTGTCTTTGTATTCCAGGCATAGTTCATTTCAGTTCTTTATTTATGCTCTCATAGGGTTATCAAAGCAGTGGAAAATATTTCACAAGGAGAAGGATTCCCTACGTGATGGGAATCTTTGTGCATTATTGCTCATCGTACAGTCGTGGTTTGTTTGTTTCCATGTTTGCTGAGGCCCTGTGGCCAGATTCTGTGCTTACCTGTACTCTAGGTACTCTGCTACCGCTGTGATCAGTTTTCTCTGTTTCTGCTGGTAATTTCTTTCAGCAAGATCATCTGAAAATAGCTTACTTGTTGAAAGCAAAAAAGCTTGTGTGCTTTACTTACATACGTATTTTTTTAATGATCAAGGGATTAATTCATTCCTTATGTTCCATTGTCCCAGCACTGGCCTGATTTATTGCATTATGTCCGTGACACCCATGGCTTTGGAAGAGCCATAAAAATTTCACATGCCCTCTGCTCTTCACCCATGTCAATTTGAAGGACGGGCCTAATCAGGCAAACGACAGGGAGCTGAAAGAAATATGCTTCATGGATAATTAAAATTGTGTTGTGTCTTTTTTTTTTCCTTCTTGGTGTTACATTTAGTTTAGAATAATTCATTTGCGTTTTGGGAAGCTAGGTTTTGTAATTCAGATCACCTGAGTAACCCGAATTCTGTGTTTGGAACATTGGTTTTAATAATTGACATTCATATTCATTCCCGGAATACATTTTGGCCCTTTTGCAGAAATGAAACAGGGAAATAAAGCTTCTTCAAGGCGGCAGTTATTATGAGCGCAGTATGAAACCCACATGTGTTTGTGGAGGCGATGTAATAGCTGTCTGTTGAGGAATACTGTTTTACTGCCTCCTGGAAAACAGTTTTTAATTGGTACTTAGGGGAAGTAAGCCTGTGTTTCATGAACTATGAGTGTTCGAAAGAAGGAATACATGGTTAAGGGAAGGTTGGAATAATGTGCGGACTGTTAGGTTACAATTAACCATTTTCTGAGTGAAGAACTATTTTTCAGTACACTTTCTTTATGGGGGAACCACACATGAGGAGGAGGCTGCGGCAACAGTTGCACATGCAGTGGAGATACCCGAATGTAGCTTTACTTCCCTGCAAAATCATATGCGTAGTGCATTGGGTGGAATAATTGCATGCAGTACTGCCTTGAGAGAAGCAGTTGTCTCTTGTTTACCCTTTTGCTGTGTCCTCCTCAGCTTCAGTTGCATAACTTGTGAACACCTCCTGAAGAGCATTGCTGGAGGATGCATGCAGAGACTTTCTTCCCTTAATGAAGTATTACAGCTGAACAACAAAAGCTGCATGAAGGATTTTAGCGTGACATTGTTTCAGATGTAATATTTTAGTTTTTCCTAGTGTTCAAGCATCTATCTGTGCACGCCGTGTTTTTGTTTTTTTTTTTAAAGAGTGGTAATGTAAAAGGTTAAGGAACATTTTCACCTAGAACTGTGTGTTTCTGATGAACTCCCATTTTCCCATAGCAATTTCAGTAACCACACGCTGTTTTACAGGAAGAGTGACTTGAGGATATTGCCTGATCTCTCTACCTCCCATGGTAAACCTTCTGTTTGTTTTGTGGATTTAGTAGTCAGAGGTGCGTGATAAAACTTGCTGTCTCTTACTTAATGACACTTCACAGCCAGTAAGACTGCCAGACTGCTGTACAACTTTCCTTTCTACCACAGTAAGCAATGTGGGGGAACAGATCACTAGTTATTTTCCTTCCTAATCCCTTATATTGACTCAAACACTTAATCTATTAATAGATAAGCACAGTAAAATGAGTAAACGGAAGAACATCTTCACAGCTCCAAGTGGTCTGAAGAGAAGAAGAATCTGTGGGAACAGTGCAGGAAGAACCAAGTCAAGAAAATGGAGGTTTTCAGATGAGTGAAGCATGAATTACAGAGCTGGAAGAACACTTTGAGCTGCGTTTATCATTGTAAGTTTTATTGCAAATATTGCAAATATATATATCTACTATTTTCTTGTAAAATCACACTGGAGGAGCAAACTGAAACCAAACATTTCAGGTTTCTTTAGTGGCAACAGTTGAAAAGGAGGGACGCTTAAAATAACGTGTGCTGTTCTGTACAGAACAATACTCAATCAGAAGTCCTTTAATTACTGGCTGACCCAACTGCTTTAAGGGTAAGGGACGAGTAGTTCTGCTTATACACTGAAATGAGTGTCAGTTGTTTTCTTCTGATGATGGAGTTTGTGGTTTCCCCTGTGTGTTTTTAGTTTTCGAGTATAGAAATTCTCAGTGAAATACCCTCCTCCCTGAAGAATAGTCAAACACTGAGGACTGTGTTAATACTTACTTCGGTTGCCTTTTACTTCCATATATGTTCGAAAAGTTTTACAGAAATACCCCATCATTGTTATCAGAGGATCCTGAGAACGTGCCCCAATTTGAGGTTTGTGCACAGATGCTATATACCTTGCCACGCGAGCAATATACGGCGCAGTGCTGGAGGAGCAAAAGCAGATGTACTTTTGGAGGAGATAATTGCAACAGATGTGTAAAGTGCTTATAGTGCTGCAGGCTTTAGTATTTTTAATGTGAAATTTTCAATTTGCTTTTTTTCTCCCAGGGTTTCAGGTGAGAATCTTAGGCTCCGTTTCTTTCAAAGAGGAGTGAGCTCTTTGTGAACTGGGACCTAAGTCCCTCTTCCCGTTGTCCAAAAGGACAGCCTTCACCATGGTTACCAGATGGAAATGGAACATGCATACTTGTTTGCAGCGCTTCTTTTGAGGGCAGATAAACCCACGTTGCTGTTCTTAGATTACTCGTAGGAATCCAGCAGGATTAATTCTCTGCTGGAAAAGAGTGAACCTTTTCTTGAATGAGGAAAATGGTTGGTGAGAAACCCATGGCGTTTCAGTCATTCTGACTTTTAAAAATTGAGACTTCCAGTTTTGATATTCTAGTTGCATGCTATTGCTGATTTGCTTCAAATAAGGAAAAAGAGTATTAGAGTACATTTATGAAGTATATTAATAAATACACGAAGATTTGAGCATTGTGACATCTGGAAGTAGGCGACTAAAACTAGCTGGATGGTATTCAAATGTTTTCGAGTCCAGTATGGTTTTATATAGCTATCTGTTTTACTTTCATTTCCAATCCAAAATAGTCATAAGTCTCTTAAATGTAAGCAATCAGTGCATGAGTACCTGTTCCACTGGGAAGTATCTTCATTGTATCTGTCAAGATGGTATTGAAGAAATAACTCCCTAACCCTCTTAAACCATGGCTGAAAAATAAAGCATTAGTATTTTTAGATGAGTGAGAGTAAAGCTATATGTTGGATGTAAGGGACTCATACTAGAAGTTTCAGCTGCACACTGAAAATAGTAAGAGGACTGCTCTGAAAGCAGTGCCTCCTATTTCATTATGTTGGCTGATGACATCAGAGGCAGATGTTGGTGGTATGGCAGTAGAGGCTGAACTTTCCCATCAGTATTCTGTTGCATGTTGTTGCTGTGTGACAGATGGCAGCAGAGGGGCAGTCTGGCAGACTGGTGTCTGACATGGAAGTGCAGATGAAGCAGTGGTGCGCCCTGGAATTGCTCCATGTGGAAAAAAAGACACTTGTTGACATTGATGCTTGCTGAACGTTTGCGGAGAGTGACCTACATGTACGTAAAGAAAGCTGCATTTAAAATCCATTCATCTCAGTGCAGCTTCTTTGCAGTTCTGGGGGCAGTTTGGTTCTGAAGAGCTCGTGTCCACATGCACATTCGTACAGCAGATAATGCTCTTCCATATTCTGAATGCCTGCTTCAGACGTTTCTTCCTTGTTTGAGCCACTGCTTTCCCTGTCCTACAGGTGGCAAAGGGTTAGAAAATTAACTTTATCATCCAGCACCACGAGAAACATGAAAGAGACAATGGTGCATTCAGAATGTTCCTGTCCAAAATATTTTCGGCACAATTAGAAGTCTGTTTCTAATCAAAGTGTAACAGGAAGTTAAACTGACTCCTGAAAAAAACCACCGCATGAAGCAGAGCTACCTTCAGTCAGGTTTATCAGCACACCTAAGCTTCTTATCTCAGCGTGCACCTTTTGCAAACGCATACATTTGTTTCTCACTTACTTCTTCCAATTACTTTAGCAATTTTCTAACTGCCCCTAAGCATTGGTTTCTGTATGAAAAAAATTACTCTTCTGCAGTGTGCGCAGCTGAAATACAGTTACAGCTTCATTAGCTATTTTCTATTTTAGCATGTTCTACAGTATTTCAACTTAATTAGTTTCAGAACTCTGCTTAAAAGAACACAGCTGTATTTTGTATCCACTGCTTTAAAGTTTTCACAGTGTGTAAGAATGGAAGAGAAAGCACTTCATAAAGTTTTGCAGCAAAAGTAATGTAATAGAAGCTGTACATAAGCTCAGTAATGAAAGAAGAAAGTGCAATTTTGCAGGTTGTTCCTTGTGCATTTTTAAGATCGCATCTTTGACTTCTGTAGTACTCTTGTTAGCAGTGAATAAAATATTGTTACCAAATGCAGTGACAAAACGCAGTGTTCAGCACAACTGAATGTAACTCTGATTTTCTAATACCGTTATTTTGGATTTTATTCTAGGTTAACTTCCTATCGATTATCTTTCTGTTGGAATTTAACATCATGCACTAGGTTTTTAAATAGGAAGCGTCACTGAGTATATCTTTTCAGTGTTTTTCTGTGTATCGTGCTCTTGTGCTGAGCTACTGGTTAGCAAACAGCTGTCATCTCTGTCAAGAGTTGTGGTGTAGGATTACTGGAGTCTGGATGCTGTTTGCAACACAGCGTTGCATTGTTCTATTGTTCTATTCACCATTGTTCTTTGTATCTCTCTACATAATCTATCTATATAAGTACGTACATATATGTTCTATATTGTTCTGTTGTTCCATTGTTCTAATCACCACTGCACCACAGCATTGTTCTTTGCTATCTTGGAAGCACTGCGTAAGTCTTTACACCAGAGGGTTAGTCCTCGGCTGATGTTTTGGGATGCACCATGCTGTCCAGCCCACTGCCTCTCACAGTGAGGTCACTTTTCTGGTGCTTCCTTTGGTTTGGATGATGCTCTGGAGGGTTCTTCTGTGCTGTCGTCATGTGTGCTTTTGGCCTCTGCTCTTTGCCACCGCGTTCCTGCTCCTGGGATGAGTTTTCTTCCTTCTCTTTTCCATCCCAAGAAAGTAGAGCTGTGCAAAGGAAGAGCAGTGTTAATAAATGTTTTGGTTCAAGCTCAATACTGAGCTGTGACCTTTGCAGCACTTGAGACTTGTGCTTTATCATGGATAGCCGTGATTGTCTCACAGAGGTGCTACAGGTATCGATCAGGCACTGTGGAAAGGCAGGAGCCTTGCAGTGGAGATGCACGCTGCAGACAGTTTATCGCAGCTTCTTGATGGCCTCCTTCAAATCTGGGTTCAGGGCACGACAAATTACTTAAGAGAACCCGTGATTGACAGTCTGTCAGAATGGGGTTGGTTGCAGTGGTCATCTTAGGGTGCTCTTAGGGACATCTGCTCTTAGGGAACTAGAGCTGTGCTTTACATTCCTACTAGTAGCTGTTGGGTATTAGTGACTTCAGACAGTGTTGATGGTTACTGTGATCAGATAAATCTGTCCTGCAGTTGTGTAACTGAAGCCTCAAGTTATTGGGAAATTGAGGCAAATGGGGCAGGCTGTCAGATGGTGGAGCTCACTCCTGATGCTCTGCAAATCCATGCTCTGGTCTACCTGACTGTAAGCGCCAACTTTGATTTCTGCAGGATAGGGCAGCTGGATTATGTGAGTTTTAGCCCTGTGGTTGTTCTTTTGTAAATTCTAGTTAAAAGAAAATCTCTTTTCCTGTAGTGATGCCGTTACGATTTCTGTCATTTGCCACAAGTGCTTCATATTTTCTTAGGATTCAGGGGTTGCACAAAGGATTATGGCACTTCCAATGTCACTTTTGATTTAGAAGTTTTGTTTTCTATACTGTGTGTTGTTTTTTCTGTTTTCTTTCTTTTCTTTTCTTTTCTTTTCTTTTCTTTTCTTTTCTTTTCTTTTCTTTTCTTTTCTTTTCTTTTCTTTTCTTTTCTTTTCTTTTCTTTTCTTT
>PPHD01009878.1:0-20195 GCA_002909625.1 Bambusicola thoracicus | reverse complement strand
AGAAGGCCATTTATCTTGGAATTAAGCTATTCTTGATCCCACAGAAAAAAAATAACATATTTTTGACACTGTAAAATTTAATTTCTGAAGAAATTGAAAAGAATATAACATTTTTTAAAAAATTCTTAAATTTAATCCCACTATTTATCCTTTTCTGCTTCTACTTTTGTCCTTACATTTTATACTTCTGTCCGGTAGCTGGAATTTGTGTAGCTGATGACTGAGATGAACAAATGTAATAGCCTCATTGCTGGCTCATAGACAGCATATGAAAAGCATATGTTTTGATCAACTTACCATACACCAAGCTGTAACCAAGACAACCTGTGAGGAAAGATGCTGTGCAAAGTGATTAGCATGCAGTTTTTAGGAGGGAGAGAGCTGAATTAGTCCTATCCAACGCAGTAACTAGTAATATAGACTAATCCTCCAGTGGTAGATTGGACACAAGTTTGCTTGAATGAATAGTAAAGGATAACAAAAATCAAACTCTTGTGCTAAGACTAGAAGCATTATTGCACAAAATGTGGAAAATCATTGTGTGGCAAATGGAAAATCCATCTGATTTTCTTTCATTAGAGACTTTCAGAGATGGCAAACTCAGAATGTTTTTGTCATCTCCTGTACTCAGGCACAGTTTGCTTCAAAATTAGGATTAGGAGAACAGAATTTATAATAAACAAGGAAAAACATTACAAAATGGGGCAAATTCTAATGTCAGGGTAACTTATCTCCTTTCTCAGTAACTCAGTATATATTTCAGCCCTTTTTTAGTTTCTAGTCTGTAACAGTGAATGTTGGAGATTTTTTCCTCTGCTATGTGGACAGGAGGTATCTTTAAATTCAGTCTTTCTTCACACCAGTCTCTGAATTTCCAACAATAGTATTAAAATTTTCCAATAAAATGATGTCCTTGCTTCTCCTGTCTATAATGACTGTTTTAAGAATAAACACCAAGAAGCCAAACAAGCATAGTTTTTGCTTCGCTTCAGCTTCTACTCATGTACAAAATAAACCAAACACAGATCTGGGCGCCTTTTCAGTGAATACCCAGAACCATCAATTCTGAACTAGCATAAAGTAAATTGTAATTCAGAAGAGTTGTATTATGGAATTTAGAAACTAGTTGCTGAACATTACCAATGATGAACACTTTGTGACCCTATATCTAAATACTCTGGGGCTTGTTTAGATTAATTTACTAGAGTAGAAGGGACATTTTCTACAACTAAGTTTGGGATGAAATCTGAAACTGCCCCTAAGCTATAAGATACGCACAACTTTTATCATTCCTTCACACAGAGCTTTCAGAGGTTTAACCTGCCTAAAAAGGATACATTTCTAATACAAGTTAATGATGGAGAATCTGCATATTCTGAGTCCTGGACATGCTATGAACTAAGGATATGTCCATTTTGTGCTGTTCGTTTTGCCTGAGTTTACAATGATAGAAAATGTTTCTTGATGATTGACTTCATCCTTTGGTAACCCTGGGATGAGAAAGAAAAGTAGATAAATTAAATAATTTCACTTTGGACATCATTAGTTTATACAAAAGCAAAGTATACGCAACTACAGAATTTGAGTAGCACCATCCTAAAGCTACTATAGTGTCTAGCTATTATGTTGACATGGTTACACAGTTATATTAGCAATAGTTCTGCAATGCTAGTAAGAGAAGGAGTGTGTTTTGCAGCCTACAATTGGCCCAACATGCTTGAGGGTTGCTCAAAAGTTAAACCAAGAACTGTGATTTGATGGAAGCACATTTTTCTAATAGCGGTGCTGTAAAACTAATGTTGACATGTCCACAAAACCTAGCTGGCTTCATTTTGTTCACTTTATTAAAATTTCATCAATAAAAGATCCTAATCTATGTAGTCTAATTGTTCCAACACAGAATTTATCTGGCCACCAGTCATCAGGGCTTCTGGTAACTTGAAAAAAGGTGTAAGTACACTGTCCCTTGTACCCATAATCCAGAATGCGCTAAAACCGAAGGCAGTATATGACACACATAAATGATTATTCTAAAACCATGTAATGTTAGAAATGAGCTGCCTTAAGATATAAACATCTCATGTTGCTTCCCTTTTAAAATAAATCACAGGAACCACCATAGAAAACTTCACTTACGCTGTGTATTTTTATTAGTACCTTCATAGAAGTGTGAATGTGTGAACATAAAACAGCTTCTAAAATTTACAGAAGGGAAAAAAATAAAAGGGATATTCTATGACAAACTTGTTGTTATTTTTTAATAAATTCTAATAAAAAAATAATAATTTATTAAAGATCCATCTTTTAAATTTTAAATTTGTTAGAACAACTAAGATGTCCTGGAAAACAGTCATGGACAAGCATACTTGCTAAATCTTCCCTTCTTTCATTTAAAATACTAGAATTTCTGTACATAGGCTGCAGCATTTGAAACTTACTCTGTTTCAAATAAAAAGAAAAAAAAAGATTGGTTCTCTTTTAAAAGCCAACCATTTCAACCTTCAACATTTATCATGTTATTTCTTCCATTTGAAATTACTGTAAGTAACCATTGCTAACAGCTTAGGCTGTGTATTCACGGAGATAGGAGATATTCTAGTTTCTGTTTTCTTTCTACTCTCCTTGTACCTGGATTTATCCTGTTCTATGGCAGCAGAAGCTAACAGATGGCACTTGAATTCCTGTGTAAGATGGAGTGTGATCATGCCAGGGAAATGCTTTTTTTTAACTTTCTGTGTCCCAATATCATGACACTTACAGAGAGTTTATAATAAATTAAAAGCAGTAGGCAAATTTATCATTTTGTTTCTGTTTCCATTCCAAACTGGGCTTCATTTCCCAAAGAAGAAATGGAATAATTTAATTTACCCTTTACTCTGGACAAGATGGAAAGTGTCTGGGTGTCTTTTCCTTTCAACTTTGCATTTAAATGCCAGGAATACTAAATTACACTACTTAATCATGGGGTCCTGCAACACTCCTTGTGAGAAGTTTCACTGACAAGGAACAGCATTTTGTGCGAAGTTCCTGGTGTGAGAAGAAACACCTTTCATTTTCTTTATCACCACAGGAAGATGTTAGAATGGTCCAACCAATTTTGTTGTTGTTGTTAGTATGATTCTTCCCCAGATACTCATTTTTTTCCAGTGATTTCATGCCATCATTCTTTCTGGTGCTTTTTTCAATATAGCACATTGCTTACTTTGACAGGAAGAACACTTACAGGAGAACTTCTTAACCAGATTAGAAATTAAAGTTGAAAACAATATAACTTCTCTTATTTCATTTTCAAGTAGATGGTTGTAAATATTTATCAGCTTGAAATGGCTTTCACTAGCTCACTACATATTTTATGGATTTAATTTTCACACCTGGCGCACCATGCTACTGAGATTCTGTGGAAAATATGGGAGCACAAAATGAAATGGGTCCCCATGGTGTATGGTCTGAAGCTGAAGATATAACAAAGACTTTAAAAGTATGTCTTGCTTTCAAATCTCTCCTAAAACCCAGAGCCAGGATTTACCTACGTAAGGTTAATTCAGTAAATTCTTCTGTATCCAGGTATCCACAAGAGGAAGACTGAGGATGAGGAGGAAGAGGAGAAGGAGGTGTGCAAAGTAGAATACAAATACATTTAATTCTGGGCAGGATGGTTTTAATCCAAAAAGGACTTACACATATTTCTCTAGCAAGAAAGCACATTGACTGTCATCTTTCCATTTTGTGGAAGATACAGATAATTAATGCCAGTGGTGAGGACTGTCATTCTGAATGTGTGAAACCACAGTAGAAAAATACAGCTCATGCCTTTGTTTGAGTAAATTATGCAAAAGATCTTTCTGTTTTCAAAACTGTCAAAGCAAAAGCGAATGGCAATCTGTAATTTGCTAACAAAGCCGCAGGAATATAATTAAAGTCAACCCCTGTTTTTACACTTATAACTTGGGATAGAGTGAAAGGCAATTTTCTAAAAATTGCTAATCAACAGCAAAGGCTTTGACATTGTGAAAAGCCATTTGCCACTAGACAGATGAGTTTCCATCTAAGCCTTTCTTCATCCTGACCTCTGGGTGTGACTCTAGCACGAGGTGTCTAGGGAAAGAACAGAGGTACCGTCTAGGAGAAACATGTCTGCTCTTTGCCATTCCTCACATAGCAGCATGTTAAAGTAATTTCTAGACACTCTGTAGGTGAGGAAAGAGGTGCATAAGAGTTTTTATAACGAGTGAGATTAAATAGAAAATGAGATAATTCACAGGCAATTGAGAACTGACATCCACAGGGAAGATTCCTTTAAGACCAACTCATTCCCTGTGGTCATTTAACACACAAAAAGCACCTTGTTTATTCTGTATTCCCTAATCAAACCTGTGTCTGCTGAGGTTTAAGATGTGCTATAACTCTTAAATCATGTGTTTCAGCAAACGAGACTCAACTTATAATGAGGCACACCATGCATTGGAGATGCAAAGTTTAAGCTGATTGCATTAAAAGATGTAATTCCAAGGCAGGCCACTACTGTGTGGAACTGACAAGACTGTACAAGTGTAAGTTACAGGCGGAGTGGATATCAGCAGAAACAATGCAGGTGACAGGCAGTGACCCCAAGTTTGGCTTTTCAAGGCTAATGGAAATTCTCATTAATGCAGTAGATGGCTCTTATAACAATGTGCAGCTGAAATACAGTGGGAAGGAACCAAAAGGTAAAAATAAATTTAGAAAAAAATATATTTTATTTTGACAACAGTCTATATGAAAATGTCTGATTGGGAAAGTACATTTTTTTTAGGCATGCACATGAACAGCAGATCACTTTCTCCATTTGCATGGTTATCGCTCTGCATAGTTATTCTTGGATCTATGAAATTTATATTCTTTCCTGTTTAATTTGTGATCGGTTTTATATCCTCTGGCTGTGATGGGAGAGGCAGTGAGTAATTCAATGTTTGGAAAGTGGTACTAATGCAGTTTTGAAATAGGTGAGTGAACTAAATTGTACTAGAATATCACTAGAGTTGATTAAATTTCTGCTGGCAAACGGGTGGCACAATAAGCCACCACAGGTTGTTTTCAGCAAAAAGTTATTTTAAAACAAGCTCTCTCTAAGATGCTAGAACAACAGTTTGCACTCTCTTTTTAACTTAATTATCTCACTGCGTTAACTCAGCACCACAGGTTTTCATCCTTATTTTGCTGAGCAATATGCTGAGTCAGTCCATAAAAATTCAGAACAAATTCTCCCATGAGACTCAAAAGGTGAATATCCTGAAATTGATCTCTGTCCAGAGCAATACAGGGCAGGAGTGAAGACGGAAATAGGCATGGAGGATTTGACTGAGCAAAATAATCCTTTCTGGTTTGTAACTTTTAAGGGTAGTTACTTTTTCCAGGAATTCTTAATACTTATAAACAATATTTTCTTCCTTCTTAAATACAGGGAGAGGGAAAAAACAAAAAAGAGAAAGGGAGAGATGATGGAAAGGTAAGGATTGATCTGCAAAAGACAAGGAGAAGTACTAGATGACTAATGGTGAGAATTTAAAGAAACAGATTGAGAAGATATTAAAAAAAGAGAGATCTAACAGCAAAAGGATATTGTAACTCTATTTGATTGTAGAGAAACAGTACATGAAATCAAGACTAGAATTTCATCAACATATTGAGTGAGTATAACACTGCTTTTCAGCACAGCCTGGTCAGTACTACGTTATTATTTTATAAGTTAACTTGTGTTACACACAGTGCGTTTCTTCCACAGCTCGAAGTTATTTATAGGGAAATAAATAGAACACTTAAAACCAGGTGTCCTTGCAACAGGTGTGGAAAAATACTATTCTTCATTCATTGGTGCAATTTTTAAGTATTTCCCAAATGAATTAACCCCCTGATGACCTAAGTAATCCCATTTTAAATTAAACAATTGAAAGATTTTTATAACAATATATACAATCATTGAGCTAATTCCATTAGTATGTAGGCACAATAGAGCTTAATCATTCATTTTTGTGTGTATATGCTTTGTTGCTTTGTCTACTGAAATATCAAGTGCTTCTGAAAATACAAAATCTGTTGTCCATCAAAATTTTCAAGACAGATTAACCGTATGCTGCTTCTTCAGAAGAAAAAAAAAAAAGGAAAAGAAAAATCTTCCTATCTTTTAACTTTCCAAGAGCATATTTTGCCAGCAAGCCTCTTATCAAGTTTGGAATGCATCAATTAAATAATGAAACTGATATCCTACCCTGTGTGAGAAGAAGCTTGAACTCTAAGTTAGCAGTATGACTGTTTTTAAGTGAGTTATATATTTACAGAGCTGAGATCCACTCAGCTGTGAATGAATTATTCAAAAGACCCTGCTTACAGGCATGCTAGCGGTGGAGAACCATCAGCCAGTTCCACAGAATGTGGGGTTGCATCAGGTAGGCATGCCCCAGGAACAGAGTTCTGCTTCCAGGTATTCCTAATACAGTGGCACAACATGTTGGTGAATTACACCAGGGAACAAGTTTTGCCTCCTTTATTCAGTGTGTGCCCCAGATGTGGCTTGTTCTTTGCCACCATGGTGGATGTAAATTTTACTGATTACCTGATTCTTTTTGCTTTTGTATGGTGCATTCATCTCTTTGGACATATTCATTCTGTTCTGAATGCTTCAAAGAAGTAGAGAGGTGCATGGAAGTAGACGTTAAATGAATCACAGACTTTTTAACGTAGGTTTTTGGCTTTGGTTTGTTTTTTTCTACAAGGAGAGGTTTATCTGATCACGAAAGAGGATGAAAAGAGTGATGACCATTCAACACTTGATGGAATTTACAGAAGAACAGCAAACATGATTCCCAGTTTTCCTAGAAGCACTGAAAAAATAGTGTCATATTGAGTATCTATGGAAAAAGTCAGATGCAAAACAGTTAAATAGTTTGAGAAGAAAAAAAATGAAATAATATTCTGAGGAAACCAGCCTGAAGGCTCCAGGCTGATCTATTTTAAAACCAGGTAGAAAAAAAAAGATAATACATAAATTGTATAGAATAGGATCATACAGTGTCAGGGAACAGAAAGGAATAAGGAATAGTAGTACATCAACAAAATTTCCTGACTTTTAAAATTGCAAGTTTTATAATGGCTGGTTGGCTTTTATTTCCAAAGTTTTGTTTTTTTTATATGATGCTTCTACAAACCCCGTTCACTCTGCTTTTACAGTGTGCTTAATTTCCTGATCTCATACTGAATAATTTAAAAGGAAATGCAAACTAAAACATTTGTCACAACTCCATGCCATTCTGTTACAGACACTACAAAGAGAGAAATCCATGAGAGAAGTGCTGGAGTGACTTCAAATACCATGACTGACTTGACTTCTCGAAGCTACTTCTCTGAAAATATGATAATGTATGACAGTAGAGATTACTCTAAGTGCTTTATCTGTGCCTGAAGAAGAAGGTTAAAATAAAAGTATTAAAAATTTAGACAAAACCATTTTCTTTGCCAGGCAAATTCATCACAACTCAAAGATAATATCTGAAGATGGGCAAGGAACTGAAAAAGTAAAAAAGGAAATAAAAGCTTGCTGAGGGTTGTAGAGAACAAGTAGGTTTATAAATGAGTTCTACTTAATCATTGAAGTTTATCAGACTTCAAGGGTAAAGTGTCAAAACAGGGTGTATGACCTCCAGAAAAAGCCAAACTTGGGATTATCCAGATGATAAAACATTCAGAATGTGATTACTCAAACGACAAAAGAAACACATTGGTACAAAAAGTGCAGTCTTTTTCGAAGTGACTCAGTCGTGATAAATGAGGCCATATTTTACTGGGCTCCTTTGTCTGTCTCCTTCATGGCACTTAATCACCTTTGCTTCTCTTGACTGGCCTTCCATGACACTGATCCACAGCCTGGCCATTCTAGGTGGTGCCAGTTCTGCTGCATTGGTGCCTGTCTGTCAGTCAAACTGCTCTCACTCGGCATCTCTAGAGAAAATCATCCTTGTGATCCCAGGGCCATTTTTCCCATTCAGTGCTGGCTGGATGATTTTCCTGAGTCTGATAATGTTTATCATCCTGAGATGCTGGAATACCTACAGTCTCATTGCTTTCAGCCAGGTATTAGAGTGCAAAGTTGCAGATCTATAACCTGGGACAAGATAGCTCTGGTGGTCTCCCATCCTATCGATTATACTGCCCACTACCTGAGTTGAATAGCTGTTGGCGTGTCCTACAGATATCCATCATTTTGTCTTAGAACATGCTTTCCCTCATGCCTCTCCCCAGAAGATGTGTGGCCATACGAATCCTGAAAGCTCAATCTAAGTTTATGACACAAACAATATTCTCTTCATTGCTCTTGTCTAGCCCCGGAGATTTTAAAGCAGGCTAAGTTTGGCACAATAGTGCCATGAATCTGCTGGTCAAATGAGATCAAGGCCGCAGACTGCAGCTGTAATCTTCACCTAGAAGTGCAGTATAAATGTGAGTATATATCACTGCCATACCTATCCCTGTTTTGAGATCTGGGGTTTAACTGCAGGTTCTTAGCTGTCTGTTGACTCAGTAGTACCAAGAGTAGTAACAATAGCAATAGTAATAATAAATCCAAGTATTTTCTGTTGATTTTTCTTTTTTATCTTAAAAAATTACCTCTAGCACCTCTCAAAAGCAGTTGAATAAATGTGTGCAACGCAGTTCCAAAAACAGTTTAGAAAGCATCATTCTGAAAATGAGTAGAATTCTCTCATTGAGAAATGAGACTGAGGTGAAATATCTCACTATTAAAAGCAACAAGAGAAGCCACCATCACTCACTGATAGCTGTTTCCAGTGCTCCAGTCAAACCTTCCTTCTGCATTTCTCCTGATTATATGCTTAAGTCTTAGTACCTAAGAAGAGAAAGACTATCTGCATGATGTCTCTGTGGTTAATGCTTCTCTTTTGGGAATCACACGGGTTCAGTGTCCTGAAGAAGGGTTTGAATGAACTTTGTGAAGAGACAGATCAATTTTCAGCTGAAGTACAGAAGGCAAATACAGATTTATCTTTCTCAATAGAGAAAAATATCTCCCCTTTTCAGAGGTAGAAGAGTTGACTATAAATTAGCTACATAAATCACTGTTTTTAAACCCCAGTTAAATCAAAGGAGTACTTGACATGCTTGTTTCTTTAATAGAAGCTGAGAGTTTTAAAATGATTATATTCAGGTTTCTTGAGGCTACATTTAGAGTGGCAAATACATGGGAAACCAGGCTCCAGTTCTGTTCAGTGTGGGAGGGGAAACTTCTCTATGCAGGCCCAAAATTCTTCCCATTAATATATTGGTTTTGCACTTTTTTTGGCAGCTGCCATAAAATAGTTATTACTGAGGATCTTTCATTGTCTGGAAGTTTTCAAACATAGAAAAGAGGTAAAAAAGACATCATAAATGGGTTATACATTGGCATAGCTTTATTGTTTGCATTTTATTGACAAAGTCTTGAAGACCGGCTAGTGGCTTCTGCTATAGAACAGGTTATAAGCTTTCAGATGTATGAAAAAAATCTAACATAATTAGGGGATTTGTTGCTGGTTATAGAGGTTAATATGCTTACTGATCTAATATTTTCATTAGAAAAACAACACTATTTTCCCAAATTTAAATGCATTTTTACACTTACATTTACGACTTACATTTTTGCTTGTTTTGTATTGTTTTGTTCTCCAAGAAGGAGGCTTCTTACTGTTTTAACACTTTCAATTTATTTTGCTAAGAAATACTAGAGTCTGCAAGATGCTCACAGCTTCTGCTGAGATGTCATGGGTCTTGTTGCACTGAGGAAAAATTACTGGAATGTCTTGATTTCTTGTAATGGAAATGGAAATGGGGAAAGCACAAGATGAACCAGGTAATCTCTTTTAAAAACAAATCCTTCATTTCCTCTAAGCCATTATGAGGGACCATACTAGATATGCTCTTAGAAGTGGATGTCTCTTTCTTCTCTTGCCAATTCAGGTCACTGTGCAGAATTGTCTGCATCTCCTGAGGGAGAAGAATGAACCATCCTTATTGTTCCCTGCCAGCCCAAAGGAGCAGATAAATGTTCCCTTGGCATCACATCCCTGGTTATTAGAAAGACTATAGAAATATTTGGCTGTCTCGTGGATATACAGCTACATGAAGTCTGAGGAGAGGAAAAGGAGGAGGAATAACAGTGCCCTGAAAGACAGTGCTTGCAGGAGAGTGAATAGAAGGGAGAAGCCGTGGGGTGGAGCACGGTGCAGAATGAAAGTGCAGCTGCAGGACTGCTGTGTACAACAATGAATAATCAGTCACACGCATCAAGCAATGGTGCTACTGACTGGGCTTTTCAAAAAGACCTCAGTGATTTAAGAGCACAGCTGCCACTGACTTCCTGTGGGGCTTAAGCACTTTTGAAAATTTACCCCTTAGCACATCAAGCTGTTAGTTGATGTTCTCTGTACTTCACTCTTCTTTTTTTTTATTTGGCTGCCTTGGAAACCTGCTGTCAGATTCCATGGAGCAGTGCATATATATTATTATGGCTTTGCCTCTTTATTCGCTGCTCCTGTGGCATGGTAATGGTCACTCTCAAACCTCTGAGCACCCCAGAGACAGACACATATTGGAAAAGGGAATTGAACTACAGAAAACTCTTCATGTCTGTAAAAGTATTCACCTTTCACTACTTTTGTGTCATCCAGATCCACTGGGATATCTATCTGATCCAATGAGCTTTTGAGCAGCACTAGGAACCACACATATGCCAGCACATGGCTATGGTTCATGCCACTACTGGCACTTGCACAGTGTCAGAGCTTAGGCTCAGAGCAAGTCTTGGAAACATCAGCAGTCACAAGGCTGAGCATTGTGTGGAAGAAGCTTGGGACTGAAAGTGGACATGTGGCACTAAAAAGACAATCAGGACTCAGTTCAGGCTAAATCACATTTACTAAATATACCAGGTATCAAACTGACTCTTCTTTAATTAATCAAAGGAAATAAAATGGGAAATTTTTCATAGGTTGGCATCTTTGGTTTGCTGATTACACCATTATAAAATTACAGGACCTCAACTCTGCCTAACGATTCAGAGCAAAAACTGTTCCAATCTGAAGTAATGTGAGGGAACTGTCTTTTATCTGGGTGAACACAGAGACATAGGGAGTTACAGGGCCCAAGCATGTTGCTTGCAAGTGGGAGGAAAGCACTGCTGGTGCATTGTGCAATCGGAGCCAGGTGTAGCTTTTTCTAGCATGCTAACAATTACAAAGCAGATTTTAGTGGATGAACTCAACTAGTTTAAATGAGTTCACAGTTCAACAGCATCCCATGAGTACCTATGATTACAGTGCTTCAGTGGGAGTCAGTGCCTTCAACACTCTCCTGCCACCTTGGTGAACCATAGGATGACAGCATTTTATTTGCATACTGGTGGCTTTGAATATGGTGGGGAAGCTTAAGAGTATCCTCTGTGAGTGCTCACAGTAGAGAGCTCTTTATAGCTGTAAAAACAAACTGTTGAGAGATATTCTTCCAGGAAACATCAGCAAGCTTTAGTAACTGAAAGTTATGTTCAGCATTGCAGCTCTGCATGGTAGATTTGTGACCAATGAGTTGGAGTAAGCATGTCCCTGGAAAATACATTGCTTTCTATTTCCCCGCCAGGCAAAACTCTTAGTTTCAAAAATACTCTTTGTTACATCTAGAAGATTCATAAATAAAGTGGAAATTTTACTGAAACACTCATTTTATGGGGTTGGAGGGAGCGAAGGGAACAGCTGGAGTAATTCCATAATTTTAGGCGTCTTGGGTTTTGTTTGGGGAGCTGGCTTTTTTCTTCTACTACTTCCTAATCTTCCCACCTGCTCCCATCTTACAGTGATTCGTGAAAAAAAAATGCCTATATTTTATACAAACACACAAATCTTGAAATTATTTTTATACTATAAATATAACATATATGTTTATATTATGTTGTTTTTTTTTTAATTCCCTGTTGGCAATGGTTCTATCTGCAGCTATTTCCTATTTAAATGGGGAGAATACGCAGCCTGTGAGGTAACCTGTACTACTGTAATCCAGAATCTGAACATTTTCTTCTGTACAGTTTTGATGGGTAGTGCAGTTCCACCATCAATATCTTGTTCATTTTACTGAATGCAAAACAACAGTGAATGCTCACTCTTTGAATGGGAGATATCTTACTTATATTTAGTTGCAAGTCCTTTCTCAGTTGCATATATTTTTGCAGAATTCCTGGGCTTGGCAGAGACTTTTGAAGATCATCTCATCCAACACTCCTGCTCAAAGCAAGATCAGCTACAGCAGATTGGTCAAGACCTTGTGCAGTCAGGCTTTGAATATCTCCAAGGATGGAGATTCCACATCGTCTTTGTAGACCTGTTCTGGTTTTTAACTGACCTCCGGGTAAAAAACCTTTTTTCCTTATGTTTAAATGAAGTTTCCTGTGTTTCAGTTTTTGCACACTGCCTCTTATCTTTCCCCTGGGCATAACTAAGAAAAGGCTGGCTTCATCTCCTTTACACTTTCTCTCAGGTATTTATACACATGGATGAGATTCCCTTAAGCCTTCTTCAGGCCCAGAAGTCTCAGCTCTCTCAACCTTCTCTTTCATGACAAATACTGCAATCTGTAAGCCATCTTCATGGCCTTAGGCAGGACTACCTCCAGTAACCTCATGTCCCTCTTGTGCTGGGGAGCCAAGCACCAGATCCTGCTCTGCTGGTGTGGATGCTGAGGAGAGGGGAAGGATCACCTCACTCCATCTGCTGGCAGTGCTTTTACTGTTGTTATTGTGCATCAAAAACCTGTATGAGGAACATCAAGATTTTTTCAACTATCAATTATTTTATGATCCTTGAGCAACTACTGTAATCAAATAAAACAGAGCTCCTATACAAAATTGGCCTCAGTGAGTTTTATTCTTGTCTGGCAGTAAGAGAAAAACACATATAAAATATTCATGCTTCATTTAAAGTAGCTGTACCCTATTTCTTCTATTTAGTGTTCTTAAACTCTCATTTATTCCCACATCAGTTTGACAGCGTATTTATTGTCAGGTCCATCAAGAAAGAAGTTTATTTGTGCAGTTAAAGAGTATTTCAAGTGGCTTTTTTATTATTATTTAGAATATAAAATTCATGTGTTATTTCTTCACAGAAATAGCAAAGTGTTTTTGCACAACAAAATCTGCAAGAAGATCATTTTTATGCATGGAAAATGTGCAATTATGTAATTTAAACTGAGTAGTGATTTTCAAAGTTCTAGAGATATCAAATGAGAAAAAATAGTTGTGTTTTTTTTTTCTTTCCTTACTACTGTGGGAGACAGAATCAAAGGCTTTGCTGAAGTCTTGATAGACAACATCAATATGATCTCTACCTAGACCTTGATATGAGGTTCTTGTGGGGAGAGGTGCAGTGTCTAATCTGGCATGCAAAATTTCCATAATTGTTAGTTTTGATGAGCAACTCATAGTGATGGCAGTGATGTTTGATTTGCCAGAACTGATTCATGGGAAGCATTCTAGAACAGCAGACCAATGAGAAGTTGCTGAAAGACCAGGTACTGAGCAGAGTCAGTGTATCTCCCAGTAATCACGTTTTCTTTTCACAGGAAAAGTTTTCTTTGGAAAATTTTGTTCATACAGCTATTTACTGCAGATAGAAGTTCTGCCCTCATGGAGTGAAACAGCAGTAAAGAACAGAAAGGTGAGGACTGAGTTCAAACGTGTCACAGAACTATTATAACTATATTAATACAAGTGCTTGGAAAATATTGCACATAGATATACGAGACCCAGCTGGTATCTGGGAGGCATATATATTTTCTTTACCCAAAAGTAAAGCACAGAAAAGCTTACTATATTACTACCATCTGCTGGATTCCCCCAAGATTGTATATCTCTTTCCCTTCAAGGGAATGCTTGCTTTAGCCATAATTCATAACCTTCAACAGAATGTTCTACTCAAATAGTTGTTTCTGAACAGCTGACACTTAAACAGTAGAGGATGTTACAGCACTAAAAGTACAATTCTGTCTCCTCTGTTTTCTCTATGGATTCTGGCAATAAAATTTAAAACTGTTGTGGCAAAAACTATTGTAAAATTCAGCGGTTAGGGTGAAATACTGCTGTTAGGATTGAAAAATACTGCTGTTAGGGTGACTGTGACAATAGAACTTTGTGAGCCACGTGAGAAGAAACCTTCAGTATTTAATGCCCTGTGGTTTACACACATGCTTAAATACACCTTTCTATTTTGACTGTGGTATAATTGCTGTATGCAGTACTTGGCTTTGATAGGGTCAGGATGTCACAGGCTATCAACAGTTCGTGTGCATGCTTTCTCTTCTACCCAAGGGGAAAGGTATAACATTTCTACTTATTAATATTTGGAATGGATAGCCTCTTCAAGCTTCTTTGTAGAATCATAGAATCTTTTGAGTCGGAAGAGACCCTTAAAAGTCATTTAGTCCAACTCCCAGGAATGAACAGAGATACCTACAGCTAGATCAGAGTGCTCAGAGCCCCCTCCACCCTGTCTCCAGAAACAGGGATTCCACCACACCTCTGGGCAACCTGTTCCATTACTCTTATCATAAAAAAACTTCTTTCTTATATCCAATCTAAATCTCCACTCTTTTAGCTTGAAACCATTTCCCCTTGTCCTGTCACAACAGATTCTGCTTTGAAACTCTTTGTTTGTCCCCTTCTTTCCTATATAGCCCCTCTTTAGATACTGGAAGGCCACTCTCAGGTCTCCCCGGAACCTTTTCTCCTCCAGACAGAACAGCCCCAGCTTTTTCAGTCTGCCCTTGTAAAGGAGGTGTTTCATTCCTGGCAACATTTTTGTGGCCCTCCTCTGGACGCGCTCCAACAGGTCCATGTCTCTCCTATACCGAGACTCCACATCTGGATGCAGAACTGCAGGTGAGGTCTCACCAGCACCCAGTAGAGGAGCAGGATCACCTCCCTCATCCTGCTGGTCACACTTGCCATCCACCAGTACCCCCAGATGCTTTTCGACAGATCTATGCCCCATCCTTACATTCCCCAGCCTGTACTGATAGTGGGGTTTTGACAACCCAAACGCAAGGTCTTGCATTTGGCTTTGTTGAACCTCATGATGTTCATCAGGGGCCACTGTTCAAATTTATCTGAGTCCCTCTAGATAACATCCTGTTCCTTAGGCAAGCCAACTGCACCCCATAGCTTGATGTCATCCACAAACTTGCTGAGGGTGCACTCAATCCCACTGTTAATGTAATTGATGAAGATGTTAAAGAGAATTGGTCCCAGTATTGAACCCTGAGGGACACCACTTGTCACTTGTACTCCAAGTGTTAATGTCACTTGAACTCCAAGGATTAATGCTTTTTGGCTTGACTTGTGAAAATTTATGGTAAGCACAACTAAATAAATGGCAATTCATTTATTCATGTAGGCACCTATCTATGCTTGTAGCTGTGTGTGCCTATAGATGCTTGAATCCAACATTCATCATATTTCAGTTAGATTACATACTGTTTGATAATTTATGACCACTTCCATCTGCCCATATTCTCAGCAGTAACTCCTCTTCTGCCCAGTCAACAGCCCACTTTCAAACAGCAAGTTACAACCAGAAAGCCTCAAATTCAGCCTCCATGTCCTCTTGTGGCTGGGATACATATTTCAATTTGGTTGTAAGAAATGCATCTGCAGTCACTCCTCAGATGATGTCCTTAACTGTGCCAAATTGTGCACACATTTAGCTCAACAAGATATGGCTAAATAGGCTTACGCTGAAACGATTCCTCTTCTGTGTTATCCTGTACCATGAAGACCAGGTTTTGAAATCATTTCCAACTATCTGTTTAGTTAATCTCCCTTCAGCCAAAATGTCATTTGTAAGAGTACAAAAATATACAGGTCTGATAGTCTTTAATAGTGTCAAAGTATACAGGTTAGGGTTGGGTTAAGGTTCTTTCAATCAAAAACTGTGTGCATTTATTTCTTCTTCTGCAATGTTCTAAATAGTAGGATGATAGAAGTCTGCATGCAGCCCTTTTTGCAGAATAATTTATTTCAGCAAAAAATACATGGCTATGCAACACTGTGCCACTGAATGTCTGTGGCCTTTCTGTAATGTACTGTCAATTTTGCATCATGAAACATCAAGGTTTGCTTCATTATTCCCTTTTCATTCTGTTTTACAGTTGATTCTAATTTCAGAGTATCTTTTTTTTGTTTCCATTTTGAGTATATTAATTTTTTCAAAAGAGACAAAAACAACTACTTTATTCTGAAAGAAAATTGAATGCCTTCCATCAGAATGTAGTTTTAAAAAATAAGATAAAATTACTCTCAGGTTTAAGAAGAGCTGCTTGAAAGTACAAGCTTATATGTAAATTAAGTAAATAATTATTCTTTATTGCTATTATAATTAAACTCCTAGCCTGAAAGCAAAATCATTCATCTGACAGGAGAATGTAGTTGCAACCATTCTACAAAGCTGAGATGAAATTCAAGAACTCTCAGTAGAAGTTTTCTGTATGTTTTAATTTAATGTTAAAGAACAATCTAGGCAGTGTATCAGTCAGCAAACCTTCTGCTGAGGGGTTGGTTGAAAGCAAGGGTATCCCTGCACTGAGTCTGATAAACATGGAAGAAGGAATCAGAGAAGCAGAGCAATTCACATGTAAGTGGCTGTGTGTGTTCTGCCTGTAACATAGAAGGAGCAACAACCTCTAAAGCAGAGGGGTGGTGAAGGAGGCATAAAACAATCCTTCTCTTTCTAAAGTCAATTATTAGTAGTTATATACTTTTCTTGCACCACTGTGTGACAAAGTGCTTAAGACAGGCGTTAAGATATATGCTTGGCTGACATTCCTCATCCAAGCATTGAGACAAATAAGGTTCCATCAGCTTTTTCTCTACCACATGTCTCAGCACGGAGCTCTCAAATCCAACTGGGTTTTTTTGGAACCAAAGCTTTTTTTGAGTCCTCAGGGTTCACATTGCCTCACTTCATCAGACGAGACTGAAATAAACCTTTTGCTTATTATACTGAGTCTCCCAAAAGCACTGACAGTAATTTCAACTACTGAAGACTGCTTCCAGAACACGAACTGGGACTTCAGATGATTCTTTACTAGGTGTAACATCAATTAAGGTAAAACTATAAGTAGATTTTGAAACTCCTGGTTAGCAGATACCATTACCAAGTGAATTTATTAATTCTTGAGGGATGACCCATACCCTTCTGATTCAGGAGAAGGTCTCTACTAGTTTTTTCTGTATCTGTCTACTCGGTTTTCAGAGAATTATCTACAGCGACTCCAAGATCACTTTCCTATCTGGCAATCTAATTTCAAGCTTATAATCATCTGTTTGTGTATAAATTTAGAACCATGTTTTCCCAATGTGCATGACTTTGCATTTATTGAATTGAAATTTCATCAACTACTCTATGTCTCGATCACTTAGCATCAAAAGAGCCTTCTGCAACTCTTCGCAGTCAATTTAGTTTTGAAAAGTTTGAATAATCTTGCATTATTAGCAAACCCCATTATCTCATGCATCTCCCCACTTTCCAGAGTTTTCATGAAGATGCTGAAATACAGCAACATCAGAGCAATTCTGTTTATAGTAATTTCTATTGTGAATACTTACCAATTATTCCCAGTATTAGCTTACCACCTTTAATCGCTGATGACTCATACTAGTTATGAAAAACCATTCTCTCCTACCTTGCTATATTATAACATTATTAAAATATTTTCATGAATGCCCTCCAAATTGTTCCAGAGTTTTGATATCTTTTTTCATCCGGACCACCGTTACAGTGTGAGCTTTTGGATTTCTTCAAGGAACTGTAACAGATCTATGCCTTCCTTCACATATGCCTTTATTTTTATGTTTACTACTACATAAACTACTATGTTTATCTTCTTTTTCTTTTTGTAGAACAAGCTATTTTTTTCCCACAATCACCAAGATTGTGATATAAACAATAAAAGGTAGCAAGGCCTTTAGTCATTTGCAGCTTTCCAAGTGCAAAGCAGACAGGAGTGCATCGACAGCAGCAGACAGGCATAGTCCACTTCTGCAGTTTTGGCTGAGAGTTGATCTGAACCAGTTTTACCTTAGTTAACTAGAACTATAAATAGGAAGCATGATTAATTTGGACCTACATTTTAGATAATTTGCGGCAACACTTTTTTGCTTTACTGTTAATTAAAGCTGTCATACAACCTTATGGTCACACAGACGGTGAGAAGACACTGGAGCTCTTGGGGCTCTTATAACCTTACGTGTTACATGTGTCTTAGGTACCCACTAAGAGACTTCTTCCTCGTGTGGGCCACTGGAAAGCAGAGCTGATGGAACAAATGCAGGAAGATGACTGTATGTTAAAACAGCTACATTTGGTGTAATGGAAATAATAAAAGATCACAAGAGCCTATGAAAATGTTGTCTATGAGATCTGTGGTGATTCTTTTTAATACCTCTATTGTCCTCGGTTACCTTCTTCTCTGAAGCTTCATTTTGCTTCTAAATTTTACCTACTATGATTTCACTGATGAAAAACATATTATGCATGTTTTTCAAGGATGTCTGTGTTCTAGGCTGAGAAACAACTCGTAGGCAGAGACTTGATGAATTCCTGCATTATTGACTTTAATGCATTATTCACCTCTCCCTGTCCGCAATATGGATAACATACAATAAATATATGTGGTGTAGAGAGACTATACACAAACACAAAAACACAAAAAAGTAAAGATATTCAAAGAAAGAAGCTTCCAGATCTTATCCACAGTCTGACAGATCTTACTCAATGCTGAGTGATGTTGCTTGTCAGATACATCCTTTGCCAATGCTATTTTTTTTTATTATTATTTAACTGAATGACTGTAGAAGCACTTTATGGTCTGGATAACCAGGCAGGCAAGTGTAAACCTGTTATTGCTTCACTTGTTCTGCTTTGAAATTAGTAGTCTTCAGATACTTGCCCATTGAAATTCTGCCTCTCAGAAGGCTCACAGAAAAAAAAATAGTAAGTCCAAAGTGTTTGGAGAATGAAGAAAGGATTACTACAAATCCAATGTCATTACTATTTTATTTGAAGTGTTGCGTGAATTAAAATTTGCAAAACTGGCTGCCTCCGAGCTGCTGCTTTCAGGGTAGGTTTCCCAAAATGCAAAACGAGTCAATATATTGGATCTGTCCAACTGAAAGCAGTAATTCTTTTTTCAGTCATCTGTACAACCAAGGTTCCCATCTGCTCTTACTGCAATACAGTGTACCTATCATATATCAGTCATACACACTGATTGTGTACGCAGTTCAAAAATCCTGGGAATAACCTTACCTGCAAGGTAGCACACGGTTGTACCATGCTTTCCCAATTACACAATAGGGGATTTGCTATGATCCTTTTCATCCCCACCATCCCTTTAATCAATCCACATAATATGTTTGTGTAATATTCTATAAGCTACTAGGCCTGTAAAAAAACAGCGATTACAGGACTTTAATTTTCTACCCATTCCAAGGGCAAGGATCCTCTAGCTATAGGAGTGGGCATGCTGTTTCAAAGCAAGGATCCACTGAGACAAATAACCTGATATTTAAAAAGGCACAAACAGTGCCATGGCACATGCATTTCCTCAATATGCTTCACAGGAGTTGTGATATTTCTGCACTGAGGAGACATTGAGGAGACCAGGCTGCTTTCTTTAAGCCCTTCCAGATTCTCTTACTAAGGTTCTGTCTTCTTGCTTTTCCTCATCTTTTTACTATCACTTATAGCAGTCCTGTTCTAGATCTTACGGAGTAATAGAACCTCTTTTATCAAACTGCTCTTGGGTTGTCCAAGGTGGTTTTTAATACCACCAGAAGGACAACACTTGACTGGTGCATATTAAGGATAGTCCCAGAAGCTGTGGGACTGCTGAGGCTGGTCCTTCATTCTGTCACATTTTCAGATAGATTACAACAGGCAGCATCTACAGGCTGTTTGGGTGCCTTCAGGGAGCAGTGAATACTTCTCCCTGTTTCTCTCCAGGTCTGAGTCCATATTTACGTTTTTGGTTGTTTTTTTTAATATTATTAGCTTCTCAGACTTCACCTGTTTTATCATCAGTTTTACCCTTACCTGACCTTATCTTTTCTTTATCCTTTTTTTTTTTTTTTTTTT
>PPHD01009877.1:0-20200 GCA_002909625.1 Bambusicola thoracicus | reverse complement strand
AGTTACCACACTGTGCTGTATGTGAAGCATTTCTGAACTGACAGAGATAAATATTTTGTCAAAAATAAATTTATGGGTTACTAGATCAGTCAATGCTTTGTTTAAGGTTTGTCATTCTTCTGGAAGCTATAATTGCTTTAAGTTCAGCTGGCTCACGTGGCTCTGAGCAGAGGGCTTTTCTGTGCTTGCACAGAACTCCATCTGCAGCTTCCAGCAATGAAATTGAGTTCCCACTTCCTGCTTTCCTTGCTGCTTGCTTCTATACATGGCTGCAACTTGGGATGCCAAGGGGGTGCAGGAGAACACAGAATCTCATAGCCAGTCTCCATCTTCCTCCACTCCTAACAGCAGCAGCATTCCAGCAGTGCTGCTGGCCATCTCCATGCTGCAGAGGCAGTCCCACGTGGAGTGCTGAGGATGGAGAATTCATGGGATCCTCTAGTGCTTCTGTGCTGCTGCTGCCAGTCATGTGCTTTTGGAGCATCATTCAGGCAGCTAATGCACTGAATTAAAATAGACTAGAGTTAGCTTGTTCTGTAACAAGCTGTAATTATTTGTATATCATGTTAATGGCTAAAACAATGAAGTACCTTCCCTCTCTCAGAATTGTTTGAAAGCTAAAATAAGAAAACTTACATTTGTAAGTAGATGTTATGAGTCTCATGTACTTCCTCCGAGAATAAAATGGGGAAGACATTTGGATATACTGTTATTTATCAAAAACATCAAAATATTTAGTGGTTAGTTATAGATTTAAGTAAAACAGTTAGAAAGGTATTAAAGGTTGTTCTGAACTTCTTATGTGTATTGAGCTTTAAGGCAACACAGTTGATGGCTTTTGCAGTAGCAGCTTTTGCGATAGCAGCTTTTCCGGTAGCATGTTGGACTAGAAGATGAGCTGGGATGAGGACAGTACTTGGAGCTGTGGTCTGATTTTTTTGTTGACATTCACAGCTGTGCTATATGGCTATAAATGCAGACAGATCTGAACATGTGTTTCACACCTGTCTTGTTCAGGTGTGAATAACTGCAAAAGATGTGAGGAACTGAGAATCGGGCTCCAAGAACTTGTGTGCAGACATTTGTCAGATACCTAGCACAGACTGCATTACCATCTGAAGAATTCCCTCCCTTCCCCCAGCATTCTCTGAGGTTAAGCAACTACATAATTACTTCTACTAGTTCTTGTGTTTATAGAGATCATCTTTATTGGAAACAACTTTTGTGATCATCTGTGGACATCTATGATTTAGTTGCCTGGTCAGTTAACAGTAGCAATACTGAATTATAGGCATCAGGAACTTTATTTCCAACATTGTTATGCAGGTAGGAAATAATAATGTATGTGAGGAGAATCAGAACTAATCCACTTGTCAGTCATGAGCTTTGAATTTGTTCTTGTGCATATACGCAGTTGTTGTGTATGTTTGTTTTTGTTCTTGTTTTATGCCCAATTCTTAGAAACCTGTTGGGAGTATTGATGGTGGGAGGCAATGTATTTTTAAGATTTGCTCCAATTTGTGTTGGACAGACTTTTCATTTTTGTTAGAGATTGTAGAAACTTGCCTGGTTGAGAAAGATCCAAAATAAAACAGTATCTTGACCACACAGTGCTGAGACTGCCTGCTTCAGGGCAAGCAGGGAAGAGAAGAGGTTAAACGTACATTCGAACTCCAAGTGATACTTAATAGCTTTCATGCTAAAAGCTGCGAGATTGATTCTGTAATTTTTTATTTGTATTTTGCAAGATGTATCCTTATTTCACTGTAATAAAACTGAGAGTTGTTTCACTATAAACTGCTTAAATTTGCAGACTCCACATTTTATTGTAAAGTGAACTATTTCTTCTGCATCCATTCAGTTTTGCATCAGACATGGAATAACTAGTGGAAAATGTTGTGAATATAAGGCTGAAGCTCTGATTTATTCAGTCATTAACAAAAAAAAAAAAAAAAAAACCCAAAAAACAACCCCATGTCATTTCAATGATAATAGAATGAAAATCCAACTGGTGTTTTCTTTCTCAAATTTGTTTTCCACAGAGATTGGTGCTCTTAGGCAAACACCTATTTAAACCTTTGAAATGTATAATCTTAACTTCATACTGCTCTAGTAACCTAGAGTTGTTAATGTTTTATCCCTCCTTGCAACGGTATTACCGAAACTTAGATGGTAATATTAAAAGCATTTGTGGAGCAAGCACTAGGAAAATATCTTGATAGGAAAGATATTACAGGTATGAAATAAGGTTTAGGATTTTTTATTATTATCACTAAAGCTTTTCTTTGCTGCTGCTTTTTAGCCTGTTAATAAAAGTACTAGATATAAATCTTATAAGATACAGCTGTAGGTGGTTAGAAATACTGCAATGTGTTGGTTCTACATGCAATTAAGAAAAAAGGAAAGCAAACATTCAAGCTGCAGCCATGGATTAGTTAACCTTGAGAAAGAGCTCTGATTATTGAAGGCGAAAACAATCAACACTTCAAGCTCAGTGTAATAATGAACGCTGATTAACCTATGAAATATAACTAGTTCAAGAACTGTTATGCTTGTAAATAGTCTAAATAGGATTGACCTGAATACGGTGTGACATATGAAGGTTCATTTTTATTCTACTTCTTTTCTGTTTCCCATACGAGGAGCCTGCAATATGTATCTTTTTTGTGTGTGTGTATTTCCCATAGAGCTTTTATACATTTAATTAGGCTGTGTCCTAGCAGTGGCTCTTAAACAGTGTTAGAAGAGATGGAGAAAATATTCACTGTGGATTGGAAAGCAAATGTGCAAGCACTTTTCTAGGACAGAAGTGTAAAATTTTGCTCTGACATCACTTGCAAGGTGCAAGGCAGATGGGCCTCTGTGCAAATGGCTTCTCACTTCCATGCCTGGGTGGAGCCTGCTGCCCCTGTCCTGCTGTGTGCTGCTGCAGGCTCTTTGCTCCAGGTGAACTAGACTGTTGAAAACTCAATTTTGTGTATGCTGAAATCTTTCAGTCAATGTGTTCTATGCTGCACTCTTGCTTTATTAGCTTTGTCACAGTTCATTACTATGTACCTCATTTCTTAGCAAGGAGGACCCCAGCCTCTTGCCTATGCACAAGGTACAGCTAGCCAGCTTGGTACCTTGTCACATCTGGCTTCAGGTGTTGCAGAGCTAATGGCACTGGGCTATGTGGAAGCTGTTGGGCATTGAGAAACTTCCCAGAATTGGTAAAATCTCAGTCTATAGCCCCTCTGAGCCAGGGCCCACAGGCACGCACCTTCAGAAGGCTATGCTGAAGGGAGTGTTGTGTGGTTTATTTATTTATTTTTGTTTGTTTGTTTGTTTTGAGAGAGAGGTAACATTTGTGAAACTTGAGGCAGGGAAGAGGACATTCAACATCACAAACCACCACTGAGATTTTAGGTGACTGTGCAAGCTCTTGAGGATGGAATGACTACAGCTATCTACTATCAACTAAATCCCTCCAACTTCCGATAGGCAGGCTCAGTTATGCATTTATTTATTTATTTTTATAGCTGCATTTGTACTGTATATTATTATGAAAGTCCCATATTTTGAATAAACCTCTGCCTAAAATAACACTAGAATTTTGATTTATTTTTCTGTGATTTTCTTTCAAGCACTGTAAATCATATTTTGGTGTTCATTTACCTTTGCATTCTTCTTTGAGCCACTGGCACTGAAACTGATGGATGGGAATCAACTGAAGTGTGCTAAGTGTTTCTGCTGTAGGCTTTCATCTCCCTACATTCTGTGGTATGATTTATCCTGGTAATACATCATCTGCCTCTTTTTCTTTTGGTTATTTTATTTGGTGTTGTCACAAATGATATTGTTTGACCATCTACCCTGAGCACTAAGCAGTTGTAAATTAATGAAATAAACTGAATCTATGGAACTCATCTGTTCCAAATTTGATTAGAGATGCCAGTGTTGTACCAAGCCATTTACTACCGATGAACCTCCTTTATTAAGGACACAGTTTTGCAGTCTTAGCTAACTACAGTAAATTTTTATGCATAGTATTTGCAATGATTTTAATAAAAGTTAAAAGTGGCTTTTTATATCTCAATCATGACTGGTGTTTCATGTTTCTAAAATGGGTGTTTTTAGCTATGTTGCTAACTATTTGTTGTTTTTTTTTCTGAATCACCAGAATATGTCTTTGGAAGTACCTCTCCTCATGGCTCCCAAAAATGGGGCTCCTTGTGAGTAGGTAGAACTGACTTACTAACTAGGATTCAGTGTCCCACATCATGGGGTTGGAGATTCACTTTTTATTTACTACTACCTTTTGTGTGTAAAGTTTTTACTTTTTGTTCTCTTGTTGTGGCATTTGAGTATCATGTGATGATAATATATTAAAGTGCATGCTTGAGCCAAACCCCAAAATGCAAGTATTTGGGATACTGAGGCTTACAGAGTTGGTAAGGAAACAGCAAAATCTGTCATTTATCTGGAATGTAGTTTGTGTATTAAAAAAAAAGACACAAAAACACCCACAACACTGGTGAACTTAGATAAAGAAAGTGAATAGGGCAGTATGGTATTTTAATGGTACATAAAACATCTGATATGTATTGAGACTTATGTCCTGGCAGTAAGAGCTGAACAAAGGTTAAAAGTGACTCAGAGAAATTCTGAAATGTGTATGCTGACAAGTGGCTGAGTTAGATATAAAATGCCTAAATGGTCTGGATTAGCAATCACATTGAGCAAAAAGCAGAAAGGTTAGTTGAAGGAATATGCTGCAGAAACAGACAGGGAAAAGTAGGGAAAGATTGAGGTAACAATAATAGTTGAGAAGAGGAAAACAGTATTGAGGCAGATAGTAGTTTAATACAGGTAAATAGAATGTTCCTTGGAAATGTGGATGACAGAGAAGAATTAAGAGCATCTAAAGCAAACTTGGTCTGGGTTTGTTTTCTTTTTTGTAGTATTCATTGGCAAAGGATGGTGAGGAAAATCTGGTGTTCTGTATCAGTGATTCGTAAGCCCACCTCATGATCAGCTGCAATGATGATCTGCTAGGGTAATGATAATTCACGAAGAGGATCATTGTGTGAAGGCAAAATGAACACACAGTGGTCTATCTGAACAAATATATCATCAGTGTCTAAAGCTATTCAGGTTTATTTTTCTTTTCTTGTATTTTTATTTTTCTTGAGTAATTTTTCTCGAGTCATTTTTCTCCTGTTATATTCTTCTGCTTTTCCTCTAGGCTGGTAGTTTGGATATGTTCTCCAAAAACACTGTCTTATTGTAGTTGTAATGTTATTTTCTCCTGTCTAAATGTGTGTTAAATGAACTGGGGAGAACATGTAGGTTGTAAATAGCACATGCAAATAAAACTGCGTTCAGCACAGTTGCCTAATGGAATATTAAGAGGAATTATATGTGGAACTCATTTTAATAATGTTTTATAATTTAAAAAAAAAAGCATGAAAATTTATGAATTGCAAAAAGCTATAATTTTTGCTTCCTAAAGAAATTTTGCTTCCTAACAAAACATAAATAAAGTTTTCTTTATTTCTTTCCTTCAACTAACTTAATGTTACATTCTCGAATTCAAAGGCAAAAATAAAACTGCGTTTCTCATAGCTGTGTAAGACTGAAGTTATCCAAAGAAAACGGAGTCTTCGGGTTTTACATTTCACCAGAAAATACTTGGGAATAAGAGGTAGCTAAAACTTTCTGTGAATGAGGTAGCAAGCAGAATTGGAAGTGCTTGCTCTTTGACAGCATTAACCATTTTGTTATATGGATGATGTATGTGGTGTTTTTTTTTTTTTAACTTTATTTTTCATCAGTGTATTAACATATAAGAATTAAATTACAAATAAGGAAAAATTGTAATCCTACTGATGATGATCATAACTTGATGAAGGATTGCTGTTCAGCACAATTCTTACTCAATAATATACTTGGCACAGTATGTATGCGTGTGGTTTGTTTGTGCATGCATCTGCGTACCCAGACTGGAGCTTGTATGTACTTGTATATTTAGATATAGATAATGTTTGTATAATGTATTCTGAAGTATCAGAAAATATTTCAACTGGAATGGTGGAATCTGTGGCTCTGATCTCTGTACTGGTACATCCTGAGATACTATCTCTGCCTCAGACAGGGACTACGTGTTTTGGTTTGGTGAGACTTAATGACAGACTGAAGTTAAAGCAGTAGAAAGATAGGACTAGCTTTTCTTAACAGCCCCCTCCCCACATACCCCATCACCCTGCTCCTTACTGAATTAACTGAATAAGGAATTACAATTCAATAACCTTGGGCATGATGAATGCTGTCTCAAAAGACAGTTTCAGCTCTCAACAAGAGTTTCTCTTTTTATGAAGACTGACTGCAGCCCCACAACCCCTTATGTTGGAATGAGTTCCTTGATTGCTATCTGTGGATTTGGACCAATGTCATCAGACTGATCTTGAGTAGAATGGAAATGGTTTTAACAGATTTTAGTGGTGATTTTTTTTTTTCTTTTTTCTTTTTTTTTTTCTTTGTGGCTATACAATGTTTTCCTCTGATATATTCTTCTAAGGACATCTGTATTGAATCATACTGTTCAGACAGTTCCTTAAAGAGAAGAATTTGGTTTCAAAGATCTGAGATTTAGATTTTCTGAAAGTCACTTGACATACACATGTGTAAGTTGAACAGCAGCAACAACAAAAATACAACACATTTAACATGTAAACCTGGCTCATGAACCTTACGTGAAAAATATAATGCAACCTCCTAACAAATATGCAACATCTAAAAGCACTGACTACAACATTTCACCTTGCTGAAAACAGTTAGAGAATCATAACTCATGCTCAGCATGCTAGCAAAAAGGCACAATTTTCTTTACTGAAGTCTTTTGCATAACACCCCAGAGACAGCTCTAATACAGTCTCTGCCACCCATGGTTCACATCAAGATGGAGGTCAAGGTGTAGAACTGTTTAACTTAAATCCCTACTCCAAGTTATTAACTAGGAAGAGAAAAGGAGGAAACATATGACAGAGATCTGTTCTACTTGGCCAACATAAAATGACTTGGTGTTCATAAATATTGATAGGTAAAACAGAAAATGGCAACATCTTACATGCCATTAGAGTATTTTAGCAGAGCTTTAGTACTTTCTTGTAACCTGGATGAAATCACAATATTTAAGGAAAAATAAAAGCTGGAGATATTGCAAAAGGGAATGTGTGTGTAAAGACAGTGTATTGGTAACTACAGATACGGGTCTATTAGGATTTCTATATTAAACTCTTAATTTCACAGGTTTGTTTATGTGAATATTAAACAAATTCCCTGCTGGGAGTTTTACTGTGTAGTGGTTCAGTACCTGTCCCCTTACACTGCTTATATTTTGTAATTACCTTATTTGCTATTTTGTTATTGTGTCGTATAGCTTCTCTTTAGTTCACTGTATAACTAAGTACAGAATTAAATGAGAAGGGTGGATAATGGAGGATGGTGGTGTGGTGAAGGTAAACAGGAGCAGTTTTTTCTTCTGTACTTAGAAATCATGCTGTTGTAAGATACGTATTCCAAATGAACAAAATGCACTTGCAGAGAGAAAGCATCACAACTTTTGTCACTTTCCATACCTCTTCCTCTCTTATTTGATCTTCCAAGCAAACAGTAATGAGAAAAAACAGAACTTCTAAATGTAATTCTTTGTGGCCATAATGACGCCGCTGCCTAGCATGGAAGCTAGGATAATACTTTCCAATTTAGCTATATTGCAGTATACCAAAGAATTGGACGTGATAAGTGGCCCAGCTGCAACTTAAGTACTACTGCTACGCAATTTCCACTTCAAAACTAGCTTATTTCTGAAAAGTTCAGTGCCTCTAAAGAATCAATTAAAAGTCCTTGTATGCAACAGTCTGCTTGTATGTTCACCTTCAGTGAGATGTCTGATTAACAGCATATTCTCTTACACATGGCTATAATGTTATATTTGAGTTCTTTGAATGACGGGTGTACTGAGGAAGCAGTTTTCAGTGTAACACCTGGGCAGTTCATATAAAGGAGGATTTATGTATGAAGGCAGAAGTCAGCTGCTGATTTGGAAAAACACAAGTTTGCTTAGGAGAAAGTTGTCCCAGTATTTCTTTGTTTCATCCAGATTACATAGTAATGAAATAGAGTAGCCTAGACCACTGAGCACTGCTTTTCAGAAGTAGGAAAAAAGCTCATAAAGCTTAAGGATAAAACTGTTTCCTTGTGGAAGAGCAGAGTTAGTCACATTTGTGCAAAGACAAGAGGATTTGTGTGGTTTTTGTACAGACATGTAGCACATGCAAGGAAAGGCCTAGGTGGAAGATCAGCGGTGAGGATCAGAGTGATTGTTAGGATGATCTGATTTTATTTGAAATGTGAACACTTTTCTGGTTCTTTGGGAGTGTCTTGAAGCTGTAGGTCATGAGTACTGTACTGCATTTTCGTATTTGTCCTAGTAAATACTTTGATGCACAAATTCTCCTCTGCCTTTCCATATGTGAGAAGCCTGACTGACACTTGCTACTGCCTCATTTCTCTTAAGTAAAAGGAGTAGGTGATTTGGGATGGAAGCTCCATTTGATGTTATAGGGTAAGATTGAAGGAGAAAGCCTTACCCTGATTAAGACAGGTAGTTTTAGTTTTTAGGATGTGGTAGTTTTTTGAAACTCATGAATATCATGAATATTACTTCTCTGAAGTGGTGCAGCAGCCAAGTAAACTTACTTTTCCAGAGCTCTGGCACAGACAGAATAGGAAAACTATGGCAGATTTGCTGTCCTTATAACTTTCCAACGTAAAAATTTCTGTTACTTGAAAGATGGACTATTCTGCCCCATTACTGGAGCATTTGTCTGCCAAAATGAGCTAGGAACAATAAATCCTACGTGAAATAAAATTAATTCTACTTCTTCAGTCACTGGATGCAGATTGGTTTTTCTGTGTTCATCATAGCATGTTCTTCCCTGGTATCTCCAATGTGATCATATCAAAACTCGATGTCTATAAACTGGACATCTGTACCAATGCAAATATAACTCTATTGATCTGTTCATTTAAATGGTACAAAAACTGTCATTCTGGGCCACAATTATCCCATGGGCAAGAACCGCAAGGGTTTCATAAGCATTAGTCTCAGACAGAGGTGTCAATTTTTCATTTTTATTGGACTTTATTGAACTTGGCAAATCTATACAGTTCATAGGATGGCTTGGGTTGGCAAGGACCTCAAAGTACAACTATTTTAATACCCTCCCTAGGACAGGTTTGCTGACCACTAGATCAGAGACTTGATCAGGCTGCCTATGGCCCCGTCCAACCTGGCCTTGAACCTCTCTAGAGATGGAGCATCCACAACTTCACTGGGCAGCCTATGCCAGTGCCTTACCTTCCTCTGAGGCAAAAATTTTCACCGACATCTAATTTAAATCTCCTCTTTTAGTTTAAAACTGCCCCTGCTTGTCCTATCTGCCTGTGTAATATGCTGATTTATTTTCAATCCCTTTAAATATTTGAAAGCTACAATGAGGTTTCCCCAGAGCCTTCTCTTTTCCACACTGAACAAGCCCCTCAGCAAGTCTTCACAGGAGAGGTGTTCCAGGCCTCTGAGCATCTGCATGGCTTCCTCTGAACCTGCTCCAAAGGGCTCCACATCCTTCCTGTGCTGAGAACCCAAGGCCTGGAGTCAATATTCCAGGTGGGGTGTCAAAGGGGCAGAGGAAAGGGTGAAAATTTCCTCCCTCACTCTGCTAGCCACCCCTCTTTTGATGCAGCCCAGTTAAAGTGATTGAAATAAAATTCAAGCCTATACCCCTGTTCTTTCAGGACTTGTGCATATATTCGTGTACACAGGGAGTGAGCAGCAGTTTCGCTGAGATGAATGTCTTTTTTCACAGTGCGGCAACCTAAGCACATCAACGTCTTTGCAGAATCAGGGTTTCAGTGCCTTTCCACTCCTGAGACGTAATTACAAACTTGCACTGCATTTGCTGTTGAAAGCTCACTTAGTGAAGTCAGACTAAATGAACACATGCTGCTAGCACCTAAAGGAACACAGTTGTCTAGTTAGAGATGTTTTTTGTCCATCCTTAGGCAGCAACAACTATAGGTATGAGCTGTGCGTGTCACTGATTTTGCTGCTTTATAATTTTGTAAGCAGATGGATTATTTGCAGTCCTATCCTGGAAATTAGGAAGGTCACTTTCACTGTTCAAGCTACATGTTTATAAAGTGTATATGTATTAGGATGCACGTCATGTAAGTTGCATGCAAAAATTAAGGAAAATCGTATTGAATGGCTGCAAATGTTAATGGACTAGGATTATTTTTCTAAAGAAGCTGTGATTTAACTGCCATGACAGATTGACTTTAAAATATTTGGGATGATACATCAGGTCAGTTGCCTCAATCATGTAATGAGTCATGATTTATACTCTGATGTTATTTTGTCAGTAGTTTAAATTTACTGATATATAACTGCTTCACTTGTTAAATTTTAACCTCTTATTTACCTTTTTTGTGGTCTTGCTTAACAATAATAACATGAAGAGACATCATTATTTTTATTTTATTCAGTTCTTCCTTTTGTCTCTGCCTCTGGTCTCTTGCAGAACTGTGTGTGCATAACTAATGTGCCAGGTAGACACTGTCTCAAGATTTAAATTAATATGGAGTTTGTTCAATTTGGACAGAATGTCTGACAAAAGACATGATAATTCCTGTTGCTTGTATAAATGCCTTTGCAGTGAAGAAGAGTGAGCCACTCTCATCACATGATCAGTAGATGACTGCAAATTTAGAAAACAAAAGAAGCATACAGGATAGGCAAAAATGAATGAGCTGTATCCCATCTGTTTGTCCTTTTGCTACATGTGGTAATGGTCACTTATCTGACTACCTGTGGATATGAAAATGCATTTGAAATGATGAAGAACTCTATTCGATGGTAATGACAACAACCCATGACATTTCTAACCTTACCAGCAGGTTAGAAACTATGTGTTCTCTCCCATTAAGAATTTTACCCCTTCTGACACATCTGTTTAGTTCTGTTTGAAAGAGAAAATCGCATTAGTATGACCTAAAACCACAAATGAAGACTATCTTCTCCCAAATAATCTGCATGTGTTTAAGTATTTATGAGCCACCTGAAGAGGATATGAGTTGGTTATCAATCTAATAACACCCAATATTCCTTGCAACTCTTTGTAAGCACCAAAGCATATACACATTAATACTAAATGAAAACAAGTGACGGGTAGTAAACTACTGAGTACTCAGTATTTCTCTCTCTCTCTTTTTCCTCTTTTAATTTGAGTTCTTAAAAGTGTCTGAAAGAGGTAAGAAATAAACAGACTTTATGGATCTCCAATCTGGAACAAGTATGTAATATATTTCACTCAGCATGGTCTAATATTTTGCATCAGTAATGTTATTCTTTCTTTATATGCAGAGCTACAATCTAGATGTATTTTTAAAGCTTAGAGTATTTTCCATTTAAGTGTTTCAGTAGACTCACAAACAACACTTATCCACATCCTCTGGATATGCAGAGTTAATTTTGATCATGTTGTTCTTTCTTTTTTTTTTCCTATTGTTTTCAATTTCAAAACTAAGAGGTATTGCTTGATAACAAAGGCAGAAGTTAATATTGTTGTATTTAATATCCCTTCGGTGCTGACAATGTAAAGACTGCAATCTCGATGAAATTACTGTTGATACTACTGAATAAGTTATTCATAGTTCTGCAGCAGTTATGCTTCCAATGTGAATGCATCATGTTTTGTTTATTTTAAATCTTTGGATGTAAATTACCAGCTATTTTAATCTAAGAATATATCAGAAACAGAACTATAGAATAGTCTGGTTTACTGCAGCTTTGTCAAACTTACCGGTGTTCAGCCTATTTTCTAAAATTACATGGGTCAAATAGCAAGAAGATTGTTTAGAATATATACAGAAAAACATGTTGGGAGATCTAATTTAGTTTCTGACCACTAATGACAAGTGGGGTTTGTAGTTCACCAAAATACCGTTACAGTTGTCCTTAGCAATCAGCCTTTACTTTTCCGTAGCAAAAAATGTAATGGATTTAGGGCTTTACTTCAGAATCCTGTAAATTCCCTTATATGCAGGAAGACACTGATCATGGTAACCATAAGACATTTTTTCAGTGCATCGTTAAAGTTGAATTTACATTACTGTTCATCAGATTTCTTGCACTCCATATTTAGTAATAAGCAGCCTGGGATTTAAGTGGGAGGAGAAATGGAAAAATAGACAGCTCAAATTGTTTTGTTCAAGTTCTTACTGTTGGATTTTTTTTCCTACATTTTTCACTGTGGCAACCCTGACATGAAAGTACCTAGCTAAGTTAGTTCATAAGCTATTTGTGGACTAGATTTTAGTCTTCCATACTCCCAGCTTTGAATGCAAATAACTGCAGATGGCAAATAACTGCAGATGGCAAACAACTGAGTTTATATTACAGTAACTATTTAATTTTTTTTCACTTGACCTGTTGTCCTCAAACAGATAAAAATGTCTCGGAGAGAAAAAGGGATCACAGATTCTAAACCGTTATGGATGAGATTTTCTTGTGTAGTATTATCATATTGCAGTTTAGCAAATCTTGCTAGTACCTAATTAGTTACCTAATTTCTGAAATGTATATGCCTTAAAATGCAGAAATATGAATTAAGGAATGAAGAAAACTTATTATTTTACTATATTTTAGCATATATCTGGCAAAAATCAACTAGAAATAAAAGCAAACGATAGAATGATAACAATTTCAAGTTGTAAAGAATTTCTGTTGGTGACCTGACAGAACTTGCCATCTCACACAGAAAATACAGTAAGTCTCTGGAGTGGTTTGATATGGAATATGACTCTAATGTCTAAATTGCATCTACAGTTCGTACAGTATCCCGTTTAAAAGGCAGAAGGATTAATAAATAAAATGGATCTTCTTTTTTTTTTTACAGTTTTTTTTCTATATCCTTGAAAAAAGTTAAATATACACATAAAATTAATAAAACAATGATTGAGCCAGTGAGAGAATAATGATACTTTTTATATATCCACGGGTATAAAATTGCAATGGGAATGTTAAGGGAAAAAGGCAATACGAGCTGCTCGCAGATGAAACATTGTCTGTTTTGTACCCTGAAATGTTTGACTTAATGTGTAGCTGGTAAGTTTTTTACAGACATTTTTGCAGCTGAATTGAATTGGTGTCTTGCATTAATGGAAGGAGCTTAATGTTTGATTGCTAAAAAGATCAGTTGTTCTATTAAGGAGTTTAGAATGTAAATTTGTAATGTTAATTTGTAAATGTTTCTTTTTTTTCCTGTATTTACTTATGTTTTATATATTTTTTGAGTTTTCTTTATAAAATTCATATCAAATTCTGTGTGTGTATAAATACATGCATATGTAATCCGTCGGGGTAGGATGTGCATAAGATTTATTTTGGCCTTTCAGAGAACTACCGTGCTTCTGCAGGCAAAACAGAAAACAGGATTTAGATTCATGATATTTAGTTATGCCTTAGTTCAGCAAAGCATTTACACATGTACTTTACTTCACTGACTGCAGTAGAACCAAATTTAAATAGTTAAGTGCTTTGCAGAATAGAACCATACCGCGCCAACATACCGCGCAAATGTCAAAGTAAAAATGCTACCAGTTACAAACAATAAACAGCACGTAAATCAATGCATTTCTTTATTGAAATAATAGCATGGAGTATTACACAGTTGAAAAGGAGATAATAATAATTAGTGTAGTACTTTGGTTAGAAAGGATATAAAAAGGTTAAGATACCATTAAGTGTCAAACTAGGTATGTTTGAAATTGTTGATCCTATAAACTAAAGTGTTTTACAAGTTCTGTAATAGCTCCCTGTAAAAAGATCTAGCCTTAATTGTAAATAACCACTCTTGTGTTATGAGCCACTGCCCATTGCTAATAACAGGAGAGGTTTTGTGGTGCCTCAATCTGCTTTTGCTTCAGATTCCAGAATACAAACGCACTGCTGAGTTACTGTAGGGTAACCTAGGGAGTAATTATCAGCTTGCCAGCTGCTCTGACCCCAGTGCATATGCTGTGCATAATATTGCCCACCTGTATTTGCAAGGTAGCTCCATTTTCATTAAGGGGGTAAGGATGCTCACCTCAGATTTACTGAAGAGTAGCACCATGTACATTGGCAAATCAGCTCTGAGCTAGTAGTTCAGCCTATAGTTTGCCTTATATTGACACTTTGGTGTATTTATCTTCTTGAGTCATTCACTCTCTTGTTTTCATCGTAATAAATGATAAATTAGTTACTGTTTTTTTTTCTTTAATTCAAAGAATAATCTTAAATGCATGCTTTTAGGTGTTTAGATAAATTTTTATACAATAGGAAGGTAGATATAGCTAGTGAATATAGTAATATACAGTCAGCACGGGACTTACCATGAAGATGTAAATAAAATCAATATTCGTAAGCAATAAACATTAATTACATAGCCCTTATGTTCCAATGTAGTGTTACTTCTAACAGGTCCCACCCTGCATGATGCAGTTGTTAAGTGAGCATTTCTACTGGAAAACACCTAGTGGGAATTCACTAGAGAAAATGCTTTCATCTGTGATATATGTGCACAGCTTTTTTGCTCCAACTTGAACCAAACAGAATTTTTAAGTTTGAGCTTCTTTCTCAAAGTCTGCTACAACTGAACTGATTTCTTTGATTCAAGGTATTCTACATGCAAGCATATGAACAAATTGCTGATTGGTTACTATCTAAAGCGCACTCGTAGAAAAAATATAATACAAGAATAAATCCTCTACATGTACTTGTGGCATGTGCTTATGTCATCTGTGTATCAGTAGACAGGTCTATCACTTTCTGTGGCTTTAGCAACAGAGATGCTATGGGTAGCTGGGACTGTTTGCAATTTTGGGGTTATGAGGAGCAGTGAGGAGGACTAAAAGAGCTTTAATACTACATTATAATTTTCCTGGACATTATTGCTAGATCTGAGGTGGCACTTAGGTACAATCATATATCTATTAGTCTCAAGACTTCTGTTACTCTACAGAATGTAATCTTTTGTCAATTAAACAAAAATAATTAGTAAAAAGAAAGAAAAAAAATGTATATTATTTTTTCAAATTTTCAGATCTGTGATGTACTAAGGAAATCAAATTCAAATGTATTTTTTTGGTTTCCGGAATTATCTGCTAGCTCACAGCTCCTCCTAAGCAGAGGTCAAATTTCATGCTCTTTCTGAGACTATGCTGAAAATGAGTGCAGGTTAATTTTGATGTCCTATCTCCAACCTGCAGTGCAAAGAATGGGACTCTGCTCTGAGAAGGGCTAGCGCTGATTTTGTCTCTTGGTCAAAGTAAATTTCAGTAGTGTGAGGTTGCAGCAAGAAACTAGCAAGACCACAAGGAGAGGCATTAAGGTTAAAAAGGGAGCTAAAGCCAGTAAGGGGTCCAAGGATATCCATATGAAACTGAAAAAGTTTGGTTAATTTTGGTGACCAGCTAAAATTAAATGAGAATAAATTAAAATCTAAACAGTGTGTTTTCACCCAGTAAAAAGAGCCATATTAGACATGTAGACACGGCACAGAACAAAAGAGAAAATTCTGAAAATTATTATAGAGGAGGGATGAAAAATACCTCCTCTAACACTGTTGATATCTGACAAGATTTAGAAATCCTGTAATGTTTCTTTGAAATTTTTTTTTATCAAAAGTGAGAGTATGCCTGCCAAGCTGTTTTCTTCCCAAAGCTCTCACAGCTCTACCTTTTTCCAAACTTTTGTACTTTAATTAATACTTGCTTATTTCTGGTAAAGTACTAAGGATCTTAATTCAATAAAGATGGCATTTATTGCCATCTGTCTTGACAGTCTTTGAATAGAAAATGTGAAAGGTGAAAGGTTTACTGGTAGGGCTTATTGCCTCAAGCATACAGATGGAATAAGAAGCATTAGGTATGGTACACATTAATCCAAAGAAAAAATGATCTTCTTATATTCCCCATCTTCTCCATCTCAGCTGTACCTTCTCTAGGTTTTTGTTTGTTTTTACCAAAACACCTTTCTCTAGAGAGCAAAACATGGCAACACCACACCTTCAAATGTCATAGTAGCTCCTTGTCAGAACAAGTGCAGTAATTAGGACTCGCCCAGCACTTGAAGATTTCACCATAATTCTGAACTGCTCAAACACTGATTACTCAGTAGAAAGTAAAGAAATACTATGTATTGCTTTAATGGTTATTCTGATAGGTGAGCAGATTTAAATAAACATCTCTCTGAAATGTGTAATTGTCTCTGTCTCTTTCTGACAATTCATTGAAAGTGGTGGGTTGTTCTTCATTTTGTGTGTGTTTTTGTGTTGGCTTTTTTTGGTGTGTGTGTTTCTGGTTTGGCTGTTGTTGTTGTTTTTTGTTGTTTTGAAAACAATGTGTTTTTAATTAAACCGTGCATATCTCCCTTATCCGTAACATCCTTCTCTCCAAATTGGAAAGATATGAATTTGATGGGTGGACTATTTGATGGATGAAGAACTGGTTATGAGGTCATACACAGACAGTGGTGGTCAATGCCTCAATGTCCAGATGAAGGTTGATGACAAGTGATGTTTCTTAGGGGTCAGTACTGGAATCAGTGCTTTTCAACATCTTGATCATAATGGTGTGATCGAGTACAGTCACCTCAGCAAATTTGCAGCTGATACCAAGCTCTGTGGTACAGTCAGTATGCATGAGGGTTGGAATGCTATTCAGAGACACCTAGGCTCAAGCAGTAGGCCCAGGTAAACCTCATGAGGTTCAATAAATCCAAACTCAGGCTTTTGCACCTGGATTGTGGCAACCCTCACTATCAGTACAAGCTAGGGGACAAAAGGATCAAGCACAGCCCTGCTGAGAAGGACTTGACAGTACTGGTGGATGGCAGCTGGACATGAGCCAGCAGTGTGCCCTCACAGTCCAGAGAGCCAACCATATGTTGGGCTGCATCAAAGGCACGTGATCAGCAGGTTGAGGGAGGTGATCCTGTCCCTCTACTCTGTTCTGGTGACACCTCACTTGACTGGAGTACTGCATCCAGATGTGCAGTCCTCAGTACAAGGGAGATGTAGACTTGGAGTGCATCCAGGAGAGAGCCAAAAGGATGATCCAAGGGATGGATCTTCTTCCCTACAAGGACAGGCTAAGAGAGCTGGAGGTGTTCAGTCTGGAGAAGTGAAGGCTCCAGGGAGAACTGATAGTGACCTTTCAGTATCTGAAGAGGGACTATAGCAGGGTCTGTTGTGACAGGACAAGGGGAAATGGTTTCAAATTAAAAGAGGGAAGATTGAGATCGGACTTAAGTAAAAAAGCTTTTTACAATAAGGCAACAGGAAAAAATTGATGTTGGATGCCCTGTCCCTGGAGACATTTGAGGTCAGGCTGGATCAGGCTCTGTGTAACCTGATCTACCTATAGGTATCCCTGTTGATTGCAGAAGAATTAGACTTGGATGATCTTTAAAGGTTCCTTCCAACTCAAACGATTCTATGATGATTTATTGGTAAAATTCATTGCAACTGAGTTTTAGGTTCCTTACTCTAACAGCGAAGGACTGTGAATGCCATAATAATTAGCCTAATAAGTATTATGATATAATGTATATGGAAATAGCATTATTGCTTAAACGGGCTGTGTTTATTAATTTTTTAATATTTAGGGAGACTTAGGTTTTTTTTTTTCTGTTCTTCAGTTTCCTCTGTGCCACCTGTTTTATGTATTAGTCTGCTATGAGGCAACTCTGGTTTTAAACTTCCTGCAGGTTTTCAAAAAGCATGACACATTGTTCTCAACAGATGTTACATAAAATCCTATGTTATTATTTGCTAAAAGTAAGAAAATTTGAAAAATTGGATTATTGTCACTTTTTAAAGCTAAAAGAAAAACTACTGCAATATTATAACTACTGCAATACTGTAAAAGTGACAGTAACAGGTGTTTCCGTGTCCTTCATTGCCTGCTACTAGAAATGGCTAGTAACACTCAGAAAATAACACCATATTTTTAGTGGTCTTCTGTTTCTTGTTATGGGGAAAATAGTGATTTTTTTAATGAAGTATTTTTCATAAAGTTTAAGGCAATATTAATATTAAGGCAATATTCTCGATATAGTACTCTGCTTTCCAGTGCGCTCTTCAGTAGCAGATCAAAGTTAGATCAAAGGTGAGATAGTGAATCTTGAGTAGAAATTTATTTATTTTTTTGTGAAACTCCTAAGTAGACCTCATTTTCCTGTCACTAAAAGTAATCATCAGTCCAAGATATTTGGGGGGCCTTTTATTTAATGAGAATTGGTACCTCTCCTGAATCTCAGTGCTATGGCAATACTTAGAAGAAATCTCATCCTAAAATCAGATCCCTTTTTGGGGCATATTGAATCAGTTAGTCTCACAAACCCTAAGGAGAATGTATTTTGCGCAGTGATCTGCCTTTGCAAAACAAATTGCAGTCTCAGATAATAGCATGTTGATGTAATGTGCAGTTTAATCTGTTGCAAGAATGCGGCTGAAGTATTTTCAGGTCATTGGATGTCAGGTTCTAATAAGTATGCTAGATAATGCATCTCTGTCGTACAGCTGACAACTAATTAAAAGATAATACAAAGGAGTGGAATGGTTACGCAGTACAGTGGTTGTGATGTTGTATGCTGTGTTATATGGGAGGATGGAATAGTTAAAGCTGTTTATCATCTCTCTGTAACACTTAACTGTTTTATTGCTTTATGATCTTTGAAGGTTATCTTTTTCAGGCTACAAGTCAAGCTGCTTTAGAACAGGGTGAAGAAACAACAGACTTCTGCACTGCATTAGTCTTCTGAGTAGCTTGTGTGTCTTGAGTTCTGGATCAGATCTAGACAATTATTAAATTACAAAGGCTTCTCTCGTTAGAATAGGCAATGAACAAACCATATACAGCTGAGTTTAGACCATGTTGAGGCCTGATGCAAGTGAAACTCTGCTAATGTCAGTGGAGTTGCATCTGCTTGCAATAGGTCTTAATATAGTCTTCAAAATGCAGGAAGCCTTATGGATGTACAGAGTGCTGCATGGTACCAATAAATAATGGAATTCACTCATACAAAATGTCTTCCTTCTGAAGATCCTAAAGCACTTGGCAAGCCTGATATTCTTCTTGTGGAAGGGGAAAGAATCTAAATGGCTATCCAGACGTGCTCCTTTAACCATTTGGGAATAGGAAGGATTATACATTATGAGGAGGGTAGGTGTAAGGGGGGGTGAGGGGGGGATGTTATTTACTTTTAAAAAGTAATCATATATTTAGACATTAATGGTATAATTTTATATAACCAAGAGCTTGAAATTCTCCGTCCTGACCAAATATATTTTGGAAAGATGATCTGTGGTATACATCAGTTTGCAAACAGCATGAATATGTTAGCCTTTGCTGCTTTATCCTCTGCCAAAAATGTAGAGACGATAGCATCTGTTTCCACTACCCACGCTATCCAAGTCATTAAAAACTCACAAGAGTTGGAAAAGAAGTTCTGAAAGCTTTCACATATCTGTCTTTGCTAGAAAAGTCACTGTCTTGTGAGGTGATCTTCCTTACTTTTGGTCCTAAACGTCAGGTGACAATGAGTGAGGCCTGGAAAGGGGAGACTAAAATTAATGAAATGACAGGTCTCAAATACAAATAAATAATGACTGCAAAATTCAGTAAGTGTTGCTTAATCAACCTGTGAAATCATAAATATACTTTTTTTTTTTTTTTTTTTTTTTTTAATGCAGTGAGCTATGAAAAACACTTTAGAAATATGGCCAGCTGGAGCTAGGTAACAGAATTCAGTTAGATCTCAATCCTGCGGATGTTGGATGTAAATGGAGAGTTGTTCTCTCCAGTGCTGAATCCTCTCTATTACACGTTGAGTTCAGAACTTATTAAGGTTTGGAACTGGTTTACTTTTTTCCTGGACAGTTTGCTAGTAGCTCTTAAGAGCCTTCTAAAATAACCAAGGTACATTTCCCTTTCTCCATCTATTTCCCAAACACCCTTTACTTCTCTCATATGCTACAGTTGGGTTATAGACAGAAGGAACACTGTGTACTGAACTGGCCAAACCACAGGAAATAGTGGTCTTTTAACTGTC
>PPHD01009876.1:0-20201 GCA_002909625.1 Bambusicola thoracicus | reverse complement strand
GGCATGCAAAACTCCAAGCTCCCCAGGGGCGAGCACTCAGTAGAAGGAAGGAGCAACCTCACTGGAGAAGCAGGTCTTGAGAAAACCTTTAACTCTCAGTTACCTTTCAGCTCAGCTGCAGGATCTCACGCCGTCTCTCCACCTCTCCTACGGAAACAAACAACGATGCCCTCTCAGGACACACCCGCTGACCGCCCCCCCGCCCCGCTCAGCCTAGCGGGCCGCTCCAGTTCTCCCTCCCCTGACGAAGGCAGCCCCTGGGGCAGGCAGCGGCCGGGCCGGGGGCGGCCGGGCCCAAGGCTTACATAAGCGCGGGGTGCGGGGACGCTGTCGCCCGTCGGGTGTCCGGGAGCCGCCGTCTGAGGGGAGAAGGAGGCCGAGAGGAGGCCCCGCGCCTCAGCGAGCAGCAGCAGCGGTTCGCGCCCCCGCACTCAGAGACCCTGCGGGCTTCCGTCCCTGCAACAGCCGAAGAGCAATGGCCATACCGAGAGAGGAAAGAAGGAAGAAGGAGAAAGAGAGACCTCGCTGCAGCTCCTGTCCAAGCCCCGCCGCCCCACAGTTCTGCCGCGCACCCTTCCCGCCACCACCCCCTTACCCTTTCCTCCAGCACCGCTGCCGCCACCTCCAGCCGCTGCCAGCCCGCAGCCCAACAACGCGCCCGCCCATTGGGCCGCTCCCACCCTAACAAGCCCCGCGCTGATTGGCCGCGTGCTTCCTCGTCCTTCGATCATCCCCCCTCCCCCTCTCTCGCACCTCCGTTTGGGCTGGCGATGTGGCCTGTGCTTGTGAGCTGCCACGGTGAATCTGCACGGCGGCAGAACTGCGGGAATCAGGGGACTGAGGGCAGTCTCAGAGCTTCCACCTGCACAGGGCGGCGGTGGAGAAGGGGGGGGTGCTGGAAACAAAGCGGAACGAAAGCTACGCGGAACGCTTGTATCCAGCCGCGCTTCCTTAGCGGCTTCGTCCGCTGACTTCCGCTTCCGGGCAGCCGCTGTGTCCTGGCGGAGGGTCGCGGAGCGGGCAGGTACTGAGAGTATAGACTGGGGGGCGTGGGGAGGAGGTGGGTCTGGCCCGTAGTACTGCTTAGCCGGGGAGAGCGGGGCTGCCCCAGGGTGTGCCGTGCCGTGTCGCGCCGCCCGGGCCCTTCGCGTTCCGTTAGGCCGCTAGTTGCACCAACCGTGGGCCGCGGCTCCTCCCGGGATAGAGGGCACCCGGCTGGTGCCGCAGTGCGGCTCGCGGGCAGTGCGTGGGACAGCGGGGGGCTGATCGTAACCCCTGCTGGTAGGGAGGTAAATATTGGTAGGAGAGCAAGGTCGTGGATTTGCACGACAAGGTTATACACAGATGGTTGGGTTTGTTTGTTTTTTGTGGGGTTTTTTTTTTAGTTACTTGTTTGTTTGCTTGTTTTTAGGAGCAGGAGGTGGTTTTCAGGCAATAACAGGTAGTGTTGGTACTCTTGTTCAGATATGCTGTTCCATCCCATTGGGCCCCCGCAGCCAAGGCTCTTACAGAGCTGCAGGCTTTGAAGCTGTTGTGTTGGCACGCTTATGTTCCAGGCAGTTCTCCTAAAAACCAGGGCATTAAGGCTGCTCTTTGTTACTACGTGCTAAAATGGGAAAGTCGTGTTGAAAGAAGTCTCGCTGCATTGTGAAAATAAAGACTTTAAAGCCGTCACTGAATAAAATTGTAATTACATTAGAATCTGGAAAACAAACAGCGGCTGTAGTGTTGTACAGAGCAGTTTTTTTCAGAGGCAGAATGTAAGCTTTCCTAAGATAACGTCAACTACCAACCCTGGAGAAGGGTCTGGAGAAGAAGATGCTCAGAGGAGACCTTATCGCTCCCTACAACTGCCTGAAGGGAGGGTGTGCTGAGGTGGGGGTTGGCCTCTTCTCCCATGTGACTCAGTGGTAGGACTAGCGGGAGTGGCCTTCGGTTGTGCCAGGGGAGATTCAGGTTGGGGATCGGGAAACACTTCTCTGAGAGAGCAGTCAGGCACTGGAACGGGCTGCCCAGGGAGGTGGAGGAGTCACCATCCCTGGGGGTGTTGAAGAAACATTTAGAGGTTGTACTGAGGGATGTGGTTTAATGGGCAGTGTTGGAGATAAGCGGATGGTTGGACTGGATGGTCTTAGAGGTCTTTTCCAACCTTGGTGATTCTAAAACCCTAAAACCTCGTAATGTTTAACACAGTTAATTCCAAATGTAGTAGAACCTGCATCCAGTAGTATAATTTTAAGGACTTTACGCTTACTGCATCCTGCAATTGTAGAACTTATGTTTTAAAACATTCTCGGTGACTGCAAGAAATAAAAGCTCTTTAGGCAAATATCAAGATAAAAAAACCTCTTGCCTACTGTTTAAAGAAAAGATCCATTCTCTTACAGCATAAATGAAGTTAATGCTTTAAGAAGTGTGTCTTTTAACAGCTTCCAGCTTATTTGCCCTGTACAAGGAAACAAGATCGCTTTGTCAGTTTAGCTGATTATCTTTCTGCTGGATGTGTGTATTACAGTTTTATGAGTCAGTGATACAATAATGCCAATCTATGAAGTGTTCGATGTGCTATTATGGATGCTTTAAAGCCAGTAATTTTGCCCATTTTTAATGTTGTTATATGTGCATAAATGTTTTAAATTCTACATACGCAATTAGGGATATGTTACTGGCTCAGTATGAGGAGAAACCTGCAACGTGGCCTCTTAGTTGGTATACTGAAAGGAGAAAAGTCTGGTGTGGAATATTGGAACTACGAGTCAGAGATATCTCTGTGTAACACTATCATGTCAAACTCGAGTGAATTACTATTTAAGTTTCCTGGGTTGTGTGATTTTCTGTTGTTCAGTAACATAGATTCTTCTGTTGCTGGGCAATGTTTGTGTTATGTTAATGCTGTGTATTTCAAGATCTGTGTTAATGGTCTTCTTTTATTAGCAAAAATCCTATTTTTTTTCTTTGCATAGATAACATTATTATTTCTTTGGAAATAGTTTTATGTGGAGAGTCTCGCCTTTAGACATATGGCACATTAAGGTAACCATGTATGATTTCAGACCAAATAGCCAGCTGTTGTTATATATGGGAAAATAACAAAATCCAGCACAGTTTGCTTCTTTATCACCAGCATCTGAAATGCAGCATAAAATCTCCTAGCACTTTTTTCAGAGGCGCACTGTTCACGGAGCAGAAGAATGCTTTGTGTGCAACGTTACTGTTTTGGAGTACTTCTCATAACCACTCTGCTCTTCCTGTACAGGATATTGTTCCTTCTGAGTGTGTGGAGAATAAGCTGACACTCCCTGAGAACTGAAATTCATCTTTGCTCGTAGGTATGGGGCATGGAAGTGAACACGGCCACGGCCATGGCCGAACAGAACTCCCCGACTACAGGCAGTGGAAGATAGAGGGTACTCCACTCGAGGAGGTCCAAAGAAGGTTGGCTAAACGGGGTCTCAGGGATCCATGGGCTCGGTAAGTGCAGGAGCTTCAAAGGTAGCATCAATACCTTATCTTAACATCGTTTTTTCCCCCATTATGAACTATGTAAACTTTGCTCTAGTACTCTTCAGTCTTGGTTTCAGGATAAAATCAGAAGATGTAACAATTGTGTAACTAGTTTAGGGAAGTGAGTCTGATACTACATTAGTGTTACTTGCATCTCCTGTGAACTGTACCTGTATCAAGAGTTAAGAGCTGCTACTGTTACTTGAATGCTTACATGATAGAAATGTTACCATCTCAGTGCACATCCAGAAATAACCTCAAATTTTTCCAAAGAACTTTTGTCATGTTTTGACATGTTTATCGCACTGGTTCCGCTCATCCTGTTTTATTCTTTTGGTTTTATTTTCCTTTTAGTAATGAAGCTTGGAGGTATATGGGTGGCTATGCAAAACCTGCCACCTTAACAGATGTCTTTACTAGGGGACTCAAGTGGGGCTTTGCAGCTTTCGTCGTTGCTCTTGGCATTGAGTATGCTCTGTTTCCCCCGAAGAAGAATGGAGGACATCACTGAAGATCAAATACGACAATACTTTTCACTACTAAAATGTACACAAGCCTGCTGCCCACTGTACTTATAATAGGCATATTAAAGTCTATCACAGGTAAAAGTGTGTTGCTTTGACTTTATTACACTTTTGTGAAAGGATCAAGAAGTGTAGCCAGAGCAATTTCCTTGACTTCAGTCTAGGGAAGGAAAACAAGGAATATATATACTCATATATACATAAATACATGCTCATATGTGTGTGTGGTGTGTGTATATACATATATATAATATATATGCTTGTGGAGTCAGCCCAGCTCTTCTAAGTCCTGCCAAGATCCTGCTGAATGAAACTGAGAGGGTGTGATGCTTCTGAGAGAAAAAAAATCTATTTTACTTCTTACAGATTTAATAGCCATTATTTGCTGGTGAGGGATCTTGAATTGCTTGTTATTTTTTAAAAGTATAACATACCCCACTTTTGTCTCTCAGTAAGAAGAAATGCTACCTTAAGGCTTTAAAAAGTACCCGAAACTGCCTAGAAGTGTGTGAAAATACCAAACCTTATGCTTAATCATATTGAAGACACTAACTCACAGATACTGGGCACCAAAATAATCTGTTCTTCATAATATCCAGAAATTAAAACTCATGTTTCTACCACATTTACTAAGCAAAGTAGTGTACGTTTCACTCAGCAATAGCTGTACCTTATCTTAGTATGACCTCCAATATACTCGAGTGTAAATTAAAGAAACTGAAAATGGAGATCAGTTGTTTTTTTCTAGCATACAATTCCAGTTATAATTTTGCATTAATACAGCTTTCTTATACTACTTTTTTCATGTTACTTTTCTTTGCGTTATTCCTCCTAGAGTGCTTTTTGGATGCCAGGGGTGAGGAAACAGTAAAAAAGGGCCTCTTGGCAACGCCTCCTTTGCAGAGCTAGGAATTAGCACTGGCTGGATAGCCTATTTTAAATCATTGTTATGCCCCCAGTAAGGAAAGAAAAGACAGTTATACTGTCTAAGTTTTCAATTCAGACAGTAGGGTAACTGTATCACTAAAAAGAAAAGCAAAACTGATAAATGTTACATACCAGTAGACGATTATATAGTGTGCATCCACTGTGAATAAAGCGGAAAGTTTCTTGAGGTAGCTATGTCACATATTGCAGGTTTATTAAAATTACATTGAAGCTCCTATCAAATGGCTTAAAAGTACCTTTATATATAAATATATATATGGAATTACAATAGGGCTTTATTTTTAGAGCCAGTAAGCATCTGTTGATGTGAGAGGGCAGCTGTAGTGTTCAGTGGAGCTTTACATCTCTGCATGACACTGCTCAAAGCTCTGTTCATAGTGCGCAAATTATTTTTTGCCTGAAGTCTTTTTCAAACATCTCTACGCAGATCAATCAGTCTGTAGAAAAGCAAATGAAGAACATACAGTGTGAAGTCCACTGCACCGAGTATTTCCATGTTGTCCCTTAGGTACCCCCAGAAAGCATACATATTTGCAAAAGCTAATACTCACTTTTCTCCCCCTCTGTGGGCCTAAGACTGAACGGCTTAAGATTTCTTCTGATCAACAACCTAAAATTCAGTTAACTATTAAGAGCCAGCATTACATGTGCTGTCGGTGAGTCTTAGCTTAAGATGCACGTTTCTCATTTCAGCTGTTCTCATACTTGCTGTGTGCGCTGACACGGCCTTCCCCCGCCTCCCAGCCACGCTGCCACACTGCATAATGCTTCAGGAAACTCTAAGCAATAGTCGCTCTTGGTTTTAGTTTCTTGTTGGTAAAGCTTGTTTTCATACTGTTCTATAGGTTCGCATTTTATCGGTCTTTGTTCTGTACTGAATGCTTCAGAGTCTGAAGTGAGGCTGCTGCAAGCTGTGTGGGATGAGTCTTCTGAAACATCAGTCCTGCTGCCTCACTATGACAAACAAGTTAACCTTTGAAGGTCCCTTCCAACTCAACTGATTCTACTCTGTGATTTACAGCAGCTGAAGAGATACACTTTTCTTCTCCTATCACTAGCAGACGGATGCAGGTTTAGAAGTTACGGCAAGTATGTTTTCAGAATGCATAACATCGGTGTGCTGCTTAGTGTAATTGGGCAAAAAGATTGTAGAATACAAAGATAGAAACTAACGTGTTCCTCTAGACCTTTTTTTAAGGGCTCATTTGGTTTATTGAGAGTTCATCTTAGCCGACCGTGATTTTATATGTTAGGCATATCAGCTATCACGCTGCACTAGCATCAGTAAACTTGCTGAATTTATGAATCACCGTGGGATCATTCAGTGATATAACAGCTAGGCACCACTTTGGCCTCAGCCCTTAGCTACTGCCTTAACTTACCATGAACGTATTTTGTCGATACTGTGGAATATAAAAATATTGTACACAGACAACTCCTAGAATAGATACGAAATACAAGCCTTTATCCTAATACTAAGCTTTCCTGAGAGTGGAGTCCTACCTGCCAGCCTCACGGACGAAGAGCCGCGAAGGTAAATCTTCACGGCCGACATATCGGCGTCAGACGCGGCACACACGCAGCGCGAGGCGCCGGCAGCCACCCGCGGGCAGCGGCCGGCAGAAGGCGCCGCGTCCTCTCACGTCGTTTCCTACAGCGCCGCGCCGCCATCTTAAGGGACGGTAAGGGACGCGGTGCCCGGAATTGCGCAGCTCGGTTCGCTCATGCGAAGGGTGTGACCGAGCCGACAGCGCAGTGCTCGCCTTGCCTCGCTCCAAAATACCCAATAGCCAAAGTCACGATAAACCGTAAGGGCAGACGAACTTGGCGCGGCAGAGAATAACGGAGAGTAAGGCAACCAAAAGTACTGCCCTCGACCCTCAGCGAGAGGGATCTCGACCTTCCACAGCGATTGCTGCTATCCGCGCGCGGGGGCGGCCGAGGTCTCCCGTAGCCTCAGGAAGCATGAGGGAAAAGCATTTAAGCCGTGCTCTGAAACACAGAAGGGCGTCCCTCGCCGCCCTGCTCGAAGCCCCGCCCGTTCCCATGCCGGACCTGGCCACGCTGCTGTAGACGAGACCTTCGCGGCGCGCTTGGGTGCGTTATACTTCCCGCTCTTCCTTTCCCCGTGCCTACTTTCCGCGCACCCTGCGCGCTCAAGGCAGGCGCCGCCGCGCTGTGCGCTGCGGGAGCGGACCGTCCCGTGCCCCGGCCCGGCTGTCCGGGAGCGGGCCGAGCCGGATGTGCGGCGCACGGCTGCCCGTGCTCCCTCGGGGACGGGAAACCCGACACTGCCTTCTCGGCAGGGTTTGCCTTGGATATTCGGAGATTCCTTTCGCTTCGTTTTTGCATGCGTGATTTAAAGCCTGCATAAACTCCCCGGAGTAAAGCCAACTTATTTTGATGAGGAAGACTGGGGTACTTGCCATCTTTAAATGGCAGTTTGCGTGATCGCTACTGCCGTAGCGTAAAGTTACTGAAGCCTGGCAGAGGAATAAGAAGCGAGAAAGGTCCTTTCTGAGTCTTCTGTTTTCCCTGCTCGTTCTTTCACGGGGAAATTTCAAAGCCGGGCAGCACGCTGAGTAATTTCCAAGGCTGAAGGAAGCTAGATGGCGGGTTTGAAACGTAGGGGCTTCTGCGTGAGCTCATCGTGGAAGGAAACAAAGAGCATTTTCCAAATAACTATGGCACCGACGTTAGATCCTGTTTTCGCTGCCGCGGACACGGTTACAAAACGTTAAAGAAACACGCTGTCTGAAATTGCAGGCGTGCTTAGACCTAGTTTAAGTCCGAAATGTTTCTTCGTCTCTTTTGAAAGGCTTTCTTAACGCGGGGCTTGAGATCTGCCCCTGTCCTGATGAGCACAGCACGCCGTTTGCCTTGCTAATCACACCGGCAGCCATGGGAGCAAAGGTTTCAGCGTGGCGTTAAATATCAAAGAGTCAAATCGTTTGAACCTTGTACAGACAGAGCAGCCTCAGCTTGTTCATGCCGGCAGGGAGTTACCATAGCCTTCCGTGTCCTTGTGTGTCAACTTGTAGTGCGTTCTTACTTGCTGCATAAGAAAAAAAAAAAGTCCTTGGTTTTTGGCTCTATGCTCCATGGACTGCGCACAGCGTGAAAACGCTCAAAAATAGGAGTGTGATGAAGTTTAATAGCATCAGAGAAGCTGATAAACATAGTGGTGGGTTTCTGTTGCTTGTCTAGCGTGGAATGGAAATGACTTGTGCTTTAAGGAGCAAATATGTTTGCTTATACTCTCAGATGTTCGTTCTAAAAAAAAAAAAAAAAAACCAAAAAGTCTTCTGAACCTTGTTGGCGCAGTCACAGGTCAGTCTACCCTTATGCAAATAGAGCTGTCAGAAAGGTAGTTTCCAATGCAGTAGGCGAGAAATTAACCAGGAGATGTCAACTCAGCTTTAAAATCTTATGTTTCGTTTGGGGAAGCCTGAAAGTTGAGGAAGACCAGAAGTTAGCATTCAGGTGCACTTTGATGTTATCCTCCTTGAGTTTTTCTCTCAGCCCTTTTAGGGGATGAGAGGACCGATGAGTCCTAGAATTGATGGTTTTATTTCTGGAGATACTACAAGTATCAGAAGAGCCCTTTTACTGAGGAAATCTGGAGTGACAGTGAACTAAATTAGTCAGACTTGCAGATAGCTGCCCCGCCATGACTTGTTTTCCCTTACTGTGCCTGGGAGTTTCCTAGTCCTTTTAACAAAGGAAAGAAAGTTATTCTTGTGCTCTGTGTAGGCTAGTGTTTTTCATTGACTACTCCCAATGTGACCTTTCAGTATCAGTGGTGATGTTAAGCTTGAGCTATTTGAAATGATTAACCATCTTCCTGTTCCAGAAGCTTCGTATTGAAATATTTACTTATTTAGCATTGCACAGAAAAATGTTCAGTATTTTTTGCAGCAACACTGGCAAATCACACGTCCGCAAGCACACACAACCTGCTGGGGCAGCTTTACCTCTGATGACTATGAACTTTTATCTTCTGCATTGAGAAGATATACTGTTTTTTCCTCACCTCATGTTTTTGGATATAAAGATAAAAATGCCGTTTCAGATACTGAAGCTCTTCATGTTGCTCTTAGTCATTGCCTACTGAGAGCCCTCAGGGTGGGAGTGCTATTAAGTCATAAGTTTGACTGCCTCAAGTGCTTTTGAAAACCCTGTCTGTAAGTACCTGAGGGCTGCTTTCCTATGGGGGCATTTTCTACCTCTCCCTCCTGGAGAAAATTCCATCTCACAAAAAAGTTTGTTTTTCCTCACAAATACTTGATGCTAGTTTGGAAATTGGAAGTTAACAGCGAAAATGCTTTTCCCCTGATAGAACACTGCACAGTACAGATTACAGTTCATGAGAGTGGAATTCCTGCTTATGGAAGGCCTGAAAAATTTTCTTACCTTACACGTAATGCTATAATGGGACAATAATAGCAGGGTGGCAAAGTCCTTAGCTACAGCAAATGAGAACAAGCCCAAACATAGCAGCCCCAGACACAAAGGGAAGGAACTGCTTACCTTTGGAAGGCCTGAGATAGGCAAGGATCTCCAGCAAAAGATGCTTTCACTTCCACTGCCATCCCTTAAATGAGGTCTGGGAAGGGGTGGATCCTCACTCTATCCCTTCCGGTCACTCAGGTGCATTGCATTGCATGCACCTGAGCTCCCCTGGGTTGGCACTGCCTTCCACCAGGTGCTCAATCACTGCTTCAGGCCATGACTTAGCATTTCCACTACAACTGTGCTTCTCCAATTATACCAAGCAGATCCTTGTGTGAAACAGCATGTTCAAAAGTGCACTCATTTTGTCCACAGAGTTTGTTTTTGTTGGAAACACTTTAATTACTTTTTAGCTTGTTCTTAAATGATGTGATGCAAAGACGAGTACCATGCCTGTCTCTTTTGGGTTCTGAAGAACAGAACTGTGTCTGAGGATGTGCTGCTTTACCTGGTTCTGTGCTGCAGCAGTAGTACCATAATCATGCATTTCTCTACGTGTTTAGAAGTATGTGTTGAACACACGTGACATGTGATAGGAGACTGATAAGCAAAGGTTATCCACAGCCTTGTTACTGTCAGCTGCTTAAGTGGTCTTGATGACATTTTGAGTATTGCAAATACATTGGGTCTCATTTGCGTGGTGGTATAGAAGTGCAGGAGTTTTTAAAGTGAGTAATACTTGGGTCTTCTAATGTGGTGAACTGATGGTATTTTACAACAGAAACTTCTGTTTTGCTTCTGAATGTGGCACCTTGGGGTCACAGCAGCTGCTTGTGTTAAAATCCCCTGGTGGTTTAGACATGTTACCAGAAAGATGGTGGTTTTTTTTGGTTGTTCTTTAAATAGTGATGTCTTTTCCTGCAATTGTGGCTGTCATAAAGTAGAGGAAAAATCCACTGCAGTCTTCGACTCCATAGAGTCAAACAAGGCTCACAAGGGTAGATGTAGATAAAAAGAGACTTTGCCGTAGGAACTTGAATTTGATTTGCTCTTTTAATGAGTAGTAGAGCTTAGCCTGTGGTTTATTCTGATCCTACTCTTACACGTTCTCTGCGTAAAGTCAGTTATGTGTATAGAATTACTTTTTCATTTAAACAGCTCTGAAAATGATAATTAATTGATTTTTAAAAAGCTTTTAGATGAGCTCACCTTATCTGCTTAATGCACAGACACAGCATGTGATGTTCAATGTGACTTCCAGGGCTGAAACTGATTTTAAAAAAAGTTATCCTGGTCTTACAGTCTGACTATATTAGTCTTCGATGCTTTATTGAGCTTTGTCTTATGGTGTGGTTTACACAAAACCATATGCAGTGTATTAACTGAACTGCTTGTAAGGGCTAAGATTTATCTTCTGATTGCTCATTTCATCTTTCTCAGTGTACGTAATGGGGATCAGAGAGGGACAGAGAATTTCCATAGTTAGTGTCAACGGAAATTGATCATAGCACCGTAGTTAAAGTTAATCGTGAGGGTTTTTTTCTTTCTAGTTCTGAATTTTTGTTTCAGTTTTCAGTATGGGTATCACGTGAAGAAAGAGGTGTTCTGTGGCTTATCTGTGCCTTCAGAGTTAACCACCTGGTGTACTGAAGGCTGGAATTTTTTCTTTGAGTGGTTCTTTGACCTTATTGAGCATGGGGAATGTGGGGGAGGAACCCTTCAAACCCTGGTAACTCAGAGTGGAATCACTTAAAGTGGTACTAATAAATAAGGCAATCTACGTGCTCCCGAATTTGAAGGTAACTAATGTGTAAACATATTATGTTGTTTTTTTTTTAACTTTGAAGTGCATACCTGATAAGTGTTTCTATATGTGGTTTGTTGTTGTTTTCATTGTTTTGTCTACGTGTGGTTACACTATCGCTTAACTCTCAAAATGCTTCCTTTAAAATGTTTCGAGACATTTGGGCAGGAGACTGAACGGTTGGAAAGAGATCAGGGCTTTAGGCTTCAATTGCAGCGTAACAGATCTCTTATTACCAGAAACCTTTGAAATACAGTCTTCTCATCAGTGAGCTGATGACTCTTGTTTCACTTCCTATGGAATTCACAGGCTTGTATTAAGGTAATTTTACTTTAAAAGAACTTCCATTTTTTTCTGATTAGTATGACCTACCAAGTACTTCTTGTTCTGTAATGAACATCTGGGAGAACCCCTTGAGAACAGGAGATCCATGTAAACTAAGCTGGGATTTTAGTTATAAGTAAGGTATGACAAATAGGAGAGTTAACTGTGATCTTGTGCAGTAGATTTAGAACCTTTTATTCCTCTTCCACAGAATTACTCACTTCAAAATGCATATAGTTACAACTGAACACCAGAGACGTGCTGTAGCAGATATGGACTTCATGTCATGTTGGCCTCCTGTTTAAAAGAAGGAAGGCTAGCCGTTTTAAAGGGACAGCGAGAAAGTGATGACCAAGTGCCAAGTACCAGCTGTCCTTATTCACCAGATTGAAGAAGAATTGGATAAAGAAGAAGTTGATATGATGGTTTTCCTGTGCCGAGACCTTGCTCCTGACTTGGCTACTGCTGGCCTTAGAGAGCTTTTGGGGGCTTTGAATGAAAGGGATAAACTATCTCTTCTTGGTTTGTCTGAGCTGTTGTACAGAGTTAAGAGGTTTGATTTGCTGAGGAGGATCTTAAAGACTGAGAAGACAACAGTGGAAGCTAACCTTACCAGGAATCCCAGACTTGTCCCCGATTACAGGTATCTGTTTCAGAAAGCTACTGTATTTTCTTCAAAATATGTGTTTGTGCACTTTTTTTGTTTGTTTAATTTGTCTTGAGAGTGAAAGAAAAGCAGAAAAGTACATCATATAAGAGTAATAGTGAAAAGACTGTCAAGTTTAATCCCTAAAATAAACCTTAGTAACTTCTTGACAGTCAGGGCATTGGAAGCATCTATCTTTAAAGAGTTTGTTTATCTTAATTTATGAAAACTGTGATGACTGTTTAGTTCTATAGTTCTATATTAGCAGATAGAAATGACACTTTATGGAAGTGTCATTATTAGATGTGTCTTTTCTAGCTTGCTTTGGGCACATAGCCTCATCGTAGCTTTTCTCAGGTGATCTGTCCCTTACCTGCTCTCTTCTCTTTAACTTTAAGAAGCTTGAATTAAGAGAATATAGTGATCTTCCCTAAGGGATTTCAGAAAGAAATACATACAATCATAAGGAAGATTTTCCTGTGGTGACATCTCACTGAAATAAAAACCCTATCACTACTAGGTTAAAAGTCAAAGGTGTGTTATATTGTCTTGTATTCTCTCTCTTAATCTCTACTGAAATATTAAGGAGACTATTTCTCCAGCAGTCAGTCTGAAGTAACACAGGTACTGACAAGCATGATGAGGTATTATGTAATCGGATACTGGAGCAGAGTAGTTTCGTGTGTGTTTGTTGTTGGTTTTTTTCCATGTTGTTGAACTGGGAATGCTATGTTGAGACTGGAATGTGGGAGAGATTGGGTAGTTGAACAAGGGTAGGATCTTGTTAAAAACCAGTCCTTTAGAAATGTCTCAATTTTATTTCAGGGTACTAATGGTAGAGATTAATGAGAATCTGGAAAAAGAAGAAGTGAGTTCTCTTGTTTTTCTACTCCGAGATTTTGCTCCTCGAATGAAAATGGCAAAAGACAAGGTAATACCTTTTTTCTCATCTTTTCCTCAAGAGCAAATTGATTAAAGTAAAAAGGGAGGTGGCTAGAAGGAGAAGAGGTTGTACCACAATGGATTGCGAGGCAGGAGTAGGGAGAAGTCAAGTGTGAAAGGAGAAGTGGCTTGTATTTCATTCTTTTGTTGACGTTCCTGTTTTTAATGCAAGAAAAGCAGCTAAAGAAATAGTTGGAGGGAGCTCTGAATAGTTTCTGTAGTGAACGGGGTTAGCATGAATCTCACAGGCAGAAGACAGAAAGTAAAACCTTTATTCAGTGTTATTGATCTGAGAATTCACATCTGTGGGATCTCAAATCATTGATAGTATTAAACATGTTTTGATGTACAAGATCACTTTTTATGTATGTGCTCTTCCATTTACAAAATAATAGAGTTTTCTTAATAATGTCATTCTTTGTATATTTGCAATCTGAATATTTGTTCCAAGTGCCAAAGAAAGTGAAGAGTCAGAAAGCTTGACCTGTGTGCACACAGAGCACAGAAAGCTTCTTTTGAAACTTTAATTTTAACCAAAGGAAGAGGGAAATCCTGCAAATTCCCTAAAGTTTTTCTTATCTACTGCTTTGTGGTTTGTGAAGTGACATTTCATGTGTCTGGCTGTATAGTAACAAGGAAATGCAAGGCTGCTTCCTCAAAACCTTTGAATTGTTTTTAAGTCTATCACTTCATAATAATAATAAATAATAATAATAATGCTAGGAACTCTTTAATATTTTCCAGGTAATCTCTTCTTAGTGTTTCAGGAATAACATGCCTAGTTCCTGAAAATACAACCTTTGCCACCTGCACATACTATTTTGAATCTATTTTTTAGTGATAGAGAACAAATGACTGATATGTATTAGGACTTGAGAGAACATCATGAAGCTATGTTGATGAAGGTTCAGGCTACGTGTTAGGAAAAGGTTGTTGTCTGGAAGGTGGTTGGGCTCTGGCACACACTCCCCAGGGCAGTGGTCACAGCACCAGCTGACAGAGTTCATGAAGTGTTCGGACAGTGCTTTCAGAAATATGGTTTGGGTTTTTTTGAGTGGGCTTGTGTGGAGCCAGAAATTGGACTCAGGAATCTGTGATAACAATTTGGTTTTCTGTTGCTGTTGCAGAGTTTTCTACGTCTAGTTATTGAGCTGGAAAAACTGAATTTGGTGGCTCCAAATCAACTGGATTTGATAGAAAATTGTTTCCGAAATATTCACAGGATAGACCTGATTAAGAAGATTGAGAAATACAAGCAAGAAGGTAAAATTCTTTTGCACTGCTTAGTTTTAATTGTAAGGGTTAGATGCAGTCTTACTAAAGACAAAATTACAAGTCAGTGTTTGCATGCTCCAAGGAATTGGTCTTTTCAAACAGGAACTGTATCATAGCGTATTTCTCTCTGTGTTTCTGTTCAATTTTCAGCTTTCATATCCTCCGTTCATTCTCAGCCTGTGTATGTAAATGCCCTTCAGGCATCTCTCCCTAATCTCAGTCTGATTGATCCTCCTTACAATTCAGGGGTAAGTATATAATAACTCAGACAGATCCTTTATATCTAAATATTACAGGAAATCGAAAGAGGATTCATTTTTGCAAAGCCTAAGGAATGGGAAAAGGCTAGTAACAAGAATACCGTTTGGGTTACATTGATGGTTCCTGTTACATACTATGCCTAAAGCCTGATAGAAATTTTCTGACAGTCAGATCTCTTTTCAGTAGCTTCTGTGATTTATATATATATATTCTTAATTAATAGGAAAAAATATAAAATCCTTTCTCTTAAAAGTTTTTTTTCTACTGCTCTGGGGAGTAAAAGGTTTTGTTTTGAATGTTCTTTGCAAAACACAGTGTTCTTCTTAGTATTTGTGGACTTTGCAGAAGCCAGAGAAAGTAGCTTTTGAACTTAAGAAGCAGAAAGTTGTGGCTTGCTTCAGCTGTTTTGCTTGTGCTTATTTTAATCTGATTTTAACCAAAGTTTCTCAATATGTCAAAAGTCACCCACTCAGTTACTTCCAGTCAAACCCTATTGTGTGCAGTGTTGTTTATGTTTGACTTAGGTCTGATGTTGTAATAATATTGACCTTTCTTGAAGTCTTTAATGTTTTCTGATATGTATTTAATAAATATCTATCAAGCTTACATACAAAACACCACTGATCCAATTTGCTCTTACAAACACAGCAACAGCTTTGTTTTCCAGACTACTAATGGGAAAAAATTTGCACTGACTTTCCATATTGTGATATTATTATTTTAATTTCCTTTTGAATCTTATGAAAGTTTCTACTTACCTTCACATAAGTAACAAAACTTGTATTGTTAGAGGGACTTTTATTTGTTTTACTACCATAGGAAATAAGCATTCCTTTGCTGTTCTTGGAAAACTGATAACTGCTTTTTGGGGAGGAAAGAATTCTTCTCCCTTTTTTTTTTTTTAATTATTATTGTTTTAGAATTCTAAGTAGCAGATAAGTCTGAATCCAAAAGATGTAATCCTTTTGTTGAAGAAATATTATCACATGGTATTTTGAAAGCATGATGACTAGTTTTGAAAGAGAAAGGGAAAATGGACTCCTCTTCATTTTTGTTTCAGAACGTGAACAAAGCAAAATCTCAAAATGGAGAAATCTTCTTTCAAGGTAAGAATATTTTATCTAGTCTTTTCTGTCCAGAGATTAGCTGGTTTAGAGACATACAATGAATTTCATTTATTGAAAGAACAGTTTTTTTTTTTTATGGCTGTGTTTATGGCTAAGCCAGTTAATGTCACCAGGAGCAGAGAATATTTGGTACCTCTGAAAACTTAGCCTTGTCTTATTATTTGTTCTGCTTGTGTTGCCAGATCTTAAAACTTTCTTGGAATTGCTGGTGCCTTCCTGTTAGACAACTTTTAAACAGAATAAATATTAATAAAATTGTGGAAGAGATTGACAAGCCAGCTCTGGAGGGCAGTGTAGTGCATCTGTTCTCATTAACTCTTGACTAGACAGTTTTTGCATCAATTTAATTGTGGACCCTCTGTCCAACGAGTAACAGGTTCTCACCATGTGTGCTGTATTCTTTTTGGGAACTCACAATACCTCTCAAATATGATGGTTTTAAAGAGGCTAGTTGACTGAATTCTCTCAGAGTAGGGAAGAGATTGTTTTTATTGCTTATTATTGTGTTGTTTTCCTTTTCTAGTCATAAGTAATGTAGAGTGCAATCCAAATAATGTTTTAGTGTGAATGTTTTTGTTGTTTTTCTACTTCAGTATCACACATAGGAACAAGGAAGACTAGGTGAGGGAGAACTTGACCAAACTATTTAGGTTCTTTTTAACCTGTTTTGCTGTCAAAAAAACAGCACCAATACCTACACACTGAAATTACTTCTGTATGTTTTAACCACAGAAGAACCAGTCCATGTTTCCATTCAAGAATCAGGACCAGCATCACATAAGGTAAGTGCTTTAGCAGTTATGATGCTTGTATGCATGTAAGTTAAAAAAAAAAAGTAGATATTTGCCTTAGTTTTCCTTAGGTTTTGTTTTAACACTTCCTTTAACTGCATGCAACAAGAACTGTATGTACATTCACAGCTTAATTGGCAATAGATTCTGTGAATTGCTCTATGCAGTTTTAATGTAAATATTTGCTGCTAATATGCAAGCAGTAGTGTGCAAAAAGCATGTATGTATGATGTGCACATGCGAGCAGCAGCTAAGTAAAATCCTGTTGAAAAAAAAAAAATCAAACCTCTTACATCTCCATTATAATTGACAGGGCTTCTTTGTGTGCAGTAAGGTTTGTTCCTTGGTTCTTTTTCATCCTCCTTACTCTCCAGACAGGAGAAATGCTAATATTCATTATTTGTGTAGTAGTGGTATGGATTAACTGCTGTACTGTTTTCTAGCTCTGTTACATGTGTCACAAACAGGGAATTACCTATAGCAAATTCATTGTTAGCCCATTAAAGGAGAAAGGGACTGTGCTGAGTCATTGCAGATTACTGAATTAAGGGGCTTTACACTGTTGTATTAAATAAGGAAATGAATGTTGTCTTGATAAGCAGTGTCTACTGCATCCCTACAAATCACAGAAGTTACCTACATACGTTATGTCAACAGTGTGAAACAAAGTTCCCAACATCACGTTAGCAGTAACACTTCAGGAAAATTATGTAGTACTGTGGAAGAATCGTTGCACTCATAGGTGAGGTCTTCAAAAAGCCTCCCTACCCTGTCTCCACTCTCAAACTTTCTCTCATTCCTGGTCCAGTCTTAGTTTATGGATCATTAATGTAATAAGATAGAATAACAGAAGATTAAAGTTAAGGCCATACAGGAAATAGGGGAAAAAAAAATCATGAATCCATGTCTCCCAAAGTTCTATTACATAGGTAAAAACATTTTGAATTCCAGGAGATATGCTTCTACTAGTTACTGTATGGAAAACCAACAGAATATGATTGAAAGGTCTAAAGTGATTAAATTGGACAAAAGAATCAAGTCTATAAGCTGAGAGAATGACATAACAGTTTAGTATTTATCTTCCAGTTTCCTCAAGTGTACAGAATGCAAAGTCACCCTTTAGGAGTATGCCTGATTATAGACTGTATCGGTTATGACACAGGTAAGTCTCTGGAAATTAAAGTTCCTTTTCTTGTTATTCTCAAATAATTTGAACATTAAGAATGTGATGCATATTTTCCAACCAAACTAGAGTCATGTCTTAGTCAGCTTTTCTATCAATCAGTTTGTTGTCTAAAGAAAGGAGCTGGGAGGCCCAACTGGGACTCAGTGAAAGAACTTAAAAGGGTTTGGGCTGATGTCAGGGGGAAGGAAATTACATCCAGAGAGACCAACAGAGTACTTCTATACCATCTCTGCCAATAACCTCCTGTGCAGCTGTAGCAGAAGATGTCTGCCACCATTCCATAAAAATGAATCTGTTGCAGACTGGAAGTGTAATAATATTGGACACTACTGATTTTGAATAGCTGATGGTCCTTTGTTAATAATTCTCCTAGTCCAAGTTACATGTTATACAGTTTAACTGAACTATCATAATAAAAGAAAAAAACCATCAAGAATTCAAAGTAAACAGAACTGTGGTTAAAATGTGAGTTTTTCTGATCTCCTTATCAAAAATAAGAATCCAAAAATAAGGTCTTTAAGCAAAAAAAACCCAAACATAAAAAACAACCCCATCCTTCCTACCACCAAAAAAAAAATCATTGGAACACATGAGGCTAAAATTAAAATAGAATGCTTGCAGCCAATGTTATTAGGCTAGGAGATATAGGAGAAGACGACCAGTTAGATACCTTTTTTCTTTCTTAGAAGGACCATTAGCAGACAGATCAACTACAGTTATTGATGGAGTTGGTGAAGAGAAGTGGATGCAGCACACAGATACAGAAAGTAAAATCTTGCTGTCTGTGTGATAATATTTTAGGTAAATGATATAAAACAATACAGTTTGCCACTTGGGTACAAGAAACTAGAACTAATTCAGGATCCTGCCAAGTGTGGATGAAGGACAAGGGAAAACACTGAACTCGCATGCAACTGGAAAGCATCCTTTGGAATCTGCCTTGCTGGGATAGGCAGAAAGTTTATGAACTCCCTTTGTAACAAAATTAAATAATTTTTTAAAAGCCCCTAAGAATGCAATTACAGTGTATAGAAACTAAGTTCTTCAATCTAATGTACTTCATTTCTACCCTCAGAAAGCATTATGCCAACTTTCCCCCAACAAAACAAAGCCTGCCAAGAAGTGAAGGACAGGGCTTTTGAGACTTTAAAATAAACAGACAAGTAAATTCTGCTCTGTGAGGAGGCCTACTTCATTTCTCCTTTCTTCTCTCTTTTACGGTAGCTTTAGTGAACAAACTGACTTTTTGATGCAAGAAACTTATTCATGTGGAAGGCACTGGGGTATAGTCTGGTCCAATACCAAAATAATTACTTAAGAGTTCCATTTCTTCAAAGCAAATGGAAAAAGTATTGATTGAGAAGTGTCAGTATAGGGAGCTGAAGAAAACATGAGGTTTAAAAATTGTCTTGTTTACAAAGGTATGTCTTCAGATTTTGTTGTAATAGAATGTGAGCATGTGTTGATCTGAGTTATTAAAGAGGAATATTTTGCTATGGCAGGCCTGAGTTCTTTAAATGAAGTATAAAAGCAGGGAGGGTACATATGCTTCAGAAAACAGGTAGTAAAGAAGGAAGTACTATGTCAGTTCACAATCAGAGGTGTATACATTTAGACCTACTCATCATTTGAAGGCACAGATTTTTACTGGCAACATAGACCCCCCTTGATATGGTAATCACAGTGAAATACAGATATATGCACAAAGCTTTCAACGTGCTGTTCCTGTGCTCTTGTGAGCACTTCAGTATTTGCACAAGAACTGGAAATATAAATAAGAAAATCATGCTGATTTGAAAGGACAAAAATGGATTACGCATTCAGCAGAATTACCTGCAAGTCATGGGTTTTCTGCTGTTGTGCCAAAATTATCCAAAGCAAGCCTTAGTGCGCCTCCATCTGCATTCATCTGTATAGAACACAGAAGGAATTAAACTGTTTGTCTCAGATTTTTAAAGATACCAGCATTAAAACAAGCATTTTAACATGATAAAAACAAGACTTGCACTGACGTAGATTACTGTTTAGGAGAGGTGCAGTGCATATGACATTGTTTCAGGGTAAGTTTTAGAGCTGTGTTGACCACTTGAGAGTTCTCATGCCACACTACTTATGAAGTCTGGAAATACCAAAGAGAGAAAAAAGATGAGGAAGTTAGGAATTATATCTGTGGCATGCCTTCCAGTCTGCAGCTATCCCAAGATTTAATATGAGGAAACTGAACCAACGATAAATGCTATAAGATCAAGTATTGCAACGATTTAAAACGCTCAGTACAAACAACGTGAATTGACCAGATGCTGATAAAGTTCAAACTGAAGTTGCTCTCTTTGTTATTCAAGCAGTCATTGGCTGCTCGTGACTTTTTCATTTCCATTTGGAAGTCAGGTTTTATCCTTGTGTTCTAAACAGAGAGA